>JBBPJQ010000423.1:0-25187 GCA_038088795.1 Boletus rex-veris
TATTACATGTATATAACGTAGCTTGAACCAATGTCTATTGCAGAGACTAAGCGAGATCGACGTCGAACGAAGGATGGTTTAATGGGTGCTCTATGACAAAGTTAGTTGCATGACAGCACAAGGATTTTGGGAACGTACCTGATGTAGGTGTCGAGTGATCTTCCTGCATCACATACTCAAATGCCGCGCTCTGGCCACACCTCCGAATCATGAAACGAACTTGCCCAATGAAGCGATCTGCAGCATGCAGATCGTCTTGTGCCTGCTCCAATACTATCCTATTGTACTGAAGGGCGAGTGTGTTGCGATGGATAATCTGATGGGCAAGAGACTTGTGTGTGAGGAAGATACGACAATCAGCCCGAGCTGCTTCTAATAGGAGGTAGGCTTCTTGAGGACTAT
The DNA here is from genome assembly GCA_038088795.1 of Boletus rex-veris. Lineage (NCBI taxonomy): Eukaryota > Fungi > Basidiomycota > Agaricomycetes > Boletales > Boletaceae > Boletus > Boletus rex-veris. Next base: position 403 of record JBBPJQ010000423.1, read on the forward strand.
GCGGGTCAGGAATAAGGTGCTGCACATCGGAATCCTTGGCATGCGTCAGAATATAAATATTTAGTGCAGGTGAGGGAGCCGACAAGGCTTACATTATGCTGAAATGGACCAGTGCTCTCTGAATCATCCTCCGAGCTGCCGAGAGGTCGAGAAATATTGTCCTGCATCCCTGGACGGTTTGGATTTGAGGGGGGTGACAATGGATGAATACGTTGATCCAGGTGGGTGTCCGAGTAGTAAACTGAGGAAATCGCATGGTGATCAAGGATCGCAAATGGTGCTAGATGGAATATTTCATCTGATGTGGGCTGTTGTAAGGGAGATGGGGCATTCAAGACTGCATGACTCGGGAATAGAGACGGACTTGATGTACTCATTGGTGTGATGCTGTGTGACTCAAGGGCAAAAACTATGTCAATTACGTACACAAGTCTAAGTCGCTACTCTCCCCACTGACAGCTGCTGGGACCCTTCACCCCACCTCTGTCCCTTCATTCGCACTGATGCCAAAAGTGAAAAAAAAATCGAGGTCAACTCAAGAGAGTTAGCTGTCTGCGATGTGGAAAGAGATTTTGTTCCAAGGCCGATGCTCTGCGGCACTTGAACCAACCAATGGGGCTCTGCTATGGAGCCAATTGATATCAGGACCACACTACTCGCGACTTGGAACATCCCCAAGACGGTAATCAACCTGGCTCTGCCAGCAGTATCACTGTGCCTGACGCTTCTCATTTCCCTGGACCTATCCCGGACTACCCTCCATTTCTACCCTCTGACCACCTCGATGGCCTCAATCAAGAATCGGAGAATGACTGGATGGACCTAGACGACGGGCAAAAATTCACGGAGACTTTTCCAGGCTGTAGCAACTCGTACCCTGGTGGGTTCACATTCATGGACCTATTCTGGCAGGATAAACACGCCAAGGAACGGCAGGAGAACTTGTATTTCCCCTTTGCTTCTGGTGAAGAGTGGCAGTTCTCATCCTGGTGCTTGTGCTTGGGGCTTAGTATGGCAGCTATCGACACTCTGTTATCGCTGAGCATGGTATGTGATCAATATTTTCCATCCCGAACTGTGAATTGACTGACCCAAGATCAAACAACTTTCACTCTCGTTTAGAACCACGAGGGAACTCCGGGCATGTGTGGAGAGTCTTCCATCAGGACCGCCATGGTTGTGCAAACGATTGCAAAGCGAGGCTCCCACCAAGCAGCCCATCCGTCTGTTCTATTGCCCACCACTTGAATGCATTCAATCTCTCCTGAGTCATCCTTTGCTTTCCCCCCACATTTCCTTCACCCCACGGAAAGTTTGGACATCAGCCGCCCGGGTTTGTCGGGTATATGAGGACTGGTTGAGTGGGAAGCGTGCATGGGAAATTCAGGTAGGCTTCATCTTCTATCTGTGATCACTATCTTCATTATGCATTCATTCCAGGAAGCACTGCCTGAGGGTGCAACAATGTTGGGTATCGTTCTCTCCTCGGACAAGACAAACATCTCGATAATGAGTGGAAACCGCATGGCCTACCCACTCCTCATCAGCCTCGCAAATATCGATCCCACCATTCATTCTAAGATCTCACTGCATACATACCTTCTTCTGGCCCTCCTCCCAATTCCAAAGTTCATCCACAAGAATACTCGTACCCAGAGCCTGCTACACGATAGGCTTTTCCACCAAGCTCTACATGAGGTTCTCAAACCGCTAAAGACAGCCGCACGTGTCGGGATAATGATGAACGACCCTGTTGGAAATGTGTGGTACTGTTTTACCCCGTTAGCGGGCTACATTGCAGACACTCCAGAGCAATGCCTTGTGGCATGCACAAGCCCTAAAGCGTCCCCATTCACAACAGCTGTGTCGAAACACTTCGGCGACCCCATCCTACATGATCTGCGTACTGGATCCGATACTCTTGATTCCATTCACAAAGCGCTTGAGACTTGTTCTCCACAAGATTACAAACAATTCCTGAAGATCGTCAAGGGACTCCACTTCAATGGCATTGTCGAACCCTTTTGGATGGACTGGCCGTTATCTTGTCCATCCCATTTCCTTCACCCAGAGCCCCTTCACCATTTCTACCAGTTTTCCTGGGACCACAACGTCAAGTGGTGCATTGAAGTCATCACCACTCTTGAAATTGACTTTCGCTTCTCACTCGTGCAGCCCATGGTTGGATATCGCGGTTTCGACAATGGCATCTCGAAGTTGAAGCAGGTCACTGGGCATGACCATCGTGCAGTTCAACGTTACATTGTGGGCATTATCAGTGGTGCAGTTCCCCGCCGTTTCCTCATTGCGATCTGTGCACTCGTCGACTTTCGTTATCTCACCCAAGCGCCAGTATTCTCTAATCAATCACTCAGCAGGTTAACAGACGCACTTCAATTGTTTCATGACAATAAAGATGCCATCACACAGGCCGGTGGTCGCTGCAATTCTTGGGAGATACTGAAGCTGGAATTGTTTCAAAGTGTTGTTTCAAGTATTCGACACTCTGGTCCCGTCATGCAGTGGTCTGCCGATGCGACTGAGCATGCTCACGTTCAAGAAATCAAGGTTCCCACTTGGTCAAGCAACAATCAGAACTACTACGACCAAATCACTCGTTACCTTGATCACTCTGACAAGTGTTTCCGTTTCGATGTTGCCACGCATTTCGCAACCCAGCACGATCAATCCTCTAATGAAGAAGACCCTGATATCGACCATGAGGGTGATCCCAACAACTTGGATGCTCTTTCTCTCACAGAACACATGAATGTATCTCGTTCTACCGTCGACTACTTTACCGTCGCTAATGCCATTTCACGTGGTTGTATTTCCAACGCACTGAAACCATGTTGCACCTTCGCAACCTCCACCACCGCCTTCCATATAACTAACAAGCATTCCCTTCTAACGACCATCAATGAAGCCGCCACCCTCTTTGGGATCCCAGACCTCTGTCCCACGATCTGGGAGTTTTTGCAGCGCATCCAGGACCATACGAACACTCATGACGTCTCAGGCGTCAGGACCCAGGACCTCTGTTGCACACTCCCATTTGATCAGATTCAAATATGGTACAAACTGAGAGTTCAGCAGTACTTGTATCATGAGGATGAGCAAGTTGATGCTCCGCAAACTCTGAGAGCACTTCCACCTTCTCCTGATTGTCCTCACAGGCTCTCTGATACTGTCATCATTAGTCCCGGTCCGGGTAGTGACTGGCCATGCTGAGGTATTGAAGGTATGCATTTCGAGCCACCATTTTCAAGAGTGCTCTGTTGAGACATGTATGGCAGGCCACATTGTTGCGCAGCTCAGGCTCATCTTCTGCCCAAGGAACACTGACTATCTCGCTGCTTATGTCCAGCGCTTCAACATTGTGTCTCAGCAGGGAAGTCTGAGCAACGTCCATCTGGGAACAGGGATGCATTTGCTCAGATGGGCGACAAGATCAAATGGGGCATGAATTGGCGATGTTGTTCCTGTAACACATATACGATCCAGGGCACACCTAATCCCGAACTTCGGTAAGGAAGCTCATTCTCGTTTATCAAGGCAGAACAGTTATGAGCTGTCGACTGATTTTTGGTTGAACAAATACTGGTCGAAAGAATTTTACCATGCATTATGTCCTGTGTAATCGCCTATGCACTTCTATGTAGTAATCAACCATGATGCAATCCATCGATCGATAGGCACTAAGCGGCCATCCGACTCGTACCACTTCGTTACCACTGACCCCCAACTTGAAACTTTCTATCAACAATAGTACGACATGCAGCAGGTAATTATACCTGAGTATCTGCGCTCACGTCAAATTTCTGACCATTACTATAATTAGCATAATACGCCACTCTGGCTATGTGCGGTTTGTCGCTGCGGCTGGCATATCAGCACCCTTGTAGCGATGAAGGAGCTAACTACATACAATTTCACAGTTGGCTACACCCCCCCAATTCCGGTGCAGGGAGGACGTATATCGTGAGTCCATGGACCCTAAAATCGCAGAAGACATAGCTCCTGTGCACTGGTCGCTCGACCAGCATAAAACGACAGATTTCCTGGCCAACCTTTTCCCAGAGAGCAGATTGTTCCCCCCATCAAACACCACCTCAAATACTTCTGCGATTAAAGACATCAATTCCGTTATCAGTGACATGAAAATGGTACGGCAGTGGTCAAGGGGCCGTTGGGTGTACTTCCCGGATCTCTCGACTTCGGAGTGTCTGGAAGAAAAAATTGCACAGTTCCTCAACGGTATCATTCAGCATGTTCCAGGTTCTCACTTGTGCACTTGGTAAGTGAAGGGGGGCCAAAAATCATTTGCATTTTCACTAATACTACTAGACGATGGACTGGGAAAGCGTCAAACAACCCTGTGAATGGCCTGAGCGGTGCCATTTGAAAGCCCGACCTCCTACTCTGCGAGGAGGGAGCAATCATGAAATGCGACGCACAACAGGAGAAGTTTGATATGAGAACCGATGTTTATGCCATGGGAGAAGTTTGATATGAGAACCAATGTTTACGCCATGGGAGAAGTAAAGAAGAAATATGGAGAAGACAACAAGAAAGACTCTTATATCGAACTAGCCGGAAAAGTTGCTTTTCTGCTTGAAGCTCAGGATGGACGCTATGCAACACCCGGTATCCGGTTCTTGGGCACGAAAATCATTCTCACTCTCTTTGACCGGGGGGGCTCCATCTCTACTCACCCACTCGACATCCATCAGTATCCTAAGGAGTTCCTTTGGATCCTTCTTGGAGTCACATTCACGGATGGAGTCACGCTCGGTTTTGATTCCACCATTTCCCCCACACAGAATAGTCAAAAAATAATCCGGATAATCAAGTGCGGCAATGAATACAAAATCCTCGTCGATACCCTACTCTTCTTTTCTGGGTCGCTACATAGCCGTGGTACGACCATCTGGAGTGGCAAAGTCTCCATTGACCAAGAAGATGAAGAGGTCGTCATCAAGGATTCATGGGTGGACCCGTTACGGCAGTACACGGAAGGTAGAATCTTGAAAATGTTGGAGATGGCCGGTGTAGAGAGTGTGGCGAGGTTGGTACACGAGCAGCAGATTCAGACTCGTCACCCCATCACGCAGGAGCTCCTAAACCATTCAACCCATATCCTTCATACCCTTATCAAAGGCTCCTCTCCTCCTCCTTACTATCTGCGCATCCTGTCTTGTCTTATTTCAAAACCAAGAGGCTATCCGATTTTCGATTTCACATCACTCTCCGAGTTACTTGTCGGACTTATCAATTGTCTATGTGGTGTGTCCCAGCTGCTACCACCCGCGCCGATAGCTTACATCTTGTAGCCCATCGTAACGCTCTCAAGGGACCATGTATACTTCACCACGATATCAGTCTGTTTAATCTCTTATTCGTTATGGCAATACATAGCAAACTCGGCAAGGATTTCCTTGACTGAGTACTCGAGGAACCTAAGAGAGCCACAATTCGGGCGAAAATTCAGAGATTACCCCGTCATGGTCTCCTCAGTGATTGGGGTTATGCTGTCCCCACGTATGATTCCTCTTGCAATAACCTCACTCCTGGCACCACTTCTGGAATTCATGTTAAGGGTGAAACAGCACCACTATCTCTATCTGATTTGAGAGATACATACAACATTATCATCCCCGTAGCCGAAGAGCCCCTCCCGAGTGATTCCAGTTTGTCAGTCGATGCAAGTCCACTTCAATGCACAATACGTTGCCAGTTACACATTTTTTCAGTCTTTCTCATGTATGCTAGGGTATGTGGGCATGGATGGCCACAGAGCTCAGCCACATTGGTCCCGGAACGCCAGTGGTGCACCGAGATTACCACGACTTGGAGTTGTTCTATTACATCCTGCTTGCTATCTGTCTTCTATACGACGAGCCTGACAAACTCAAACCCGCCAAAACACTTTCTCGATGCTTCGATCCATACTTTGCCGTAGCGCAGCCCAGCACCCTCAAAGTTGTCACCATTCAGTCTGATTTCGGATGGACAATGCTTATGATACCGTACATCTCCCCCTATTTCCAGCCTCTGATCCCCCTTCTCGAGAAAATTCGCAAGGAGCTCATATTGCCCATCAAACTGCAAGGAGGGGCTCTTCAGGCCAATCGCGATTTTACCCACGATGATTTTATCGATGGCATTGCTATGGTGCTCGCGGAACTTCCAGATAAATACTGGGTACTGAGGGAGTCAAATATTGGGAAAGTTCTTGTACCACTACAGAGCAGCACTGCTGGCTCGATTCCCTTTACAGGCTCTACTACCCCCTCTACAGTCCTACCTGGTAATCCGCTGCCGCGGTTACCTCTGATTCGGATCCCAGGCATATCCTCGATGAGTAGCTCCAAACGCCGTCTCGAAAATGAGGATGAGTTGGGTTCTTGATTACTGAAGCGGCGCTCTCCGGTTGGTGAGACTACTCATCTGCCGTCCACGGGTGTGTCAGATTCAGGCAGTGGTGTCATGCTGAGCCCTGCCATAAGTTGGACCAAAGTTGATATTCCAAACTCACCCCACCAGACCATACATTATTCCCCCAGTGTGCCTCTGTAGACACCCAAATGTACCGTGTACTGACAGTACTGTTACCTACAAGTTGACGCATGCCTTTCCATGCACCATCTTATGTAATGAAGTTTGATGTACACCACCACGATGCGCCCGTCGCTTGTGAGTAGAATAAAACGGTGAAAACTCACCATACTATCCTTTGTCTTCTCTGTCCTTCCACGATGGTCAAGCGCAAGATCGTCTATGAAAGTGATGACAATGACGATGTCGAGGACAGGACGAAGAGATCTCAGACAGCCCTAGACCAGGCCCCCCAAGGTATGTGTGCATACCATCTAGTATTGTCTGTCCTGAAGCATTGTATTGGGACTGAAGTCGTCCCACATGGGACTGGACCTCGGCGTTCCAAGCGCTCTGGGAGAGGTAGTGGGGGCCAATTGGCTCATATGAGGCGAATCGAACAGATGCAGACAGAGAAGCCAAAACAGTCTTCAAAAATCGATCTTGCTATGCAAGGAGAACATGTCAACCCCATGGCGCCGTCCTCTCAAGACACTGGTGAACGCGGCTCTGGCACAAGACAAACTGCCTCTCACGGGGCCGTCGCATCCCAGTAACGAAGTGCGTGGTACTCCGTTTGTCTCTACTGTCTGAATACAGTAGGTGCCACAAGCATAATGCAAGTGACAAGAGGAAGGTATGTGCCTAGTGGGAGGTACTCACTAGGTCTGAGGATAGAGGTTGCTAGCTTAAGGAGCGAGTAGATTTATAGAAGCAGGAAGAGCTTTTTATAAAGCAGAGAGTAAAGAACTAAGGAGAGCGATATCGAATGAGCTCTCCTCTATATAGTGATCAGGTATCTGTTTGTACCTGTATGCCTCTTCTTTAGGGTAGGTAAAGATAAGAGATAAGATTGATAAGAGTCCTATCTATAGCCAATAGCAATAATGGCAGTTATCTATGATGTCATATGATGAGTAATATGTGATAGTGTAATCGGACCTAGTGTCTGAAAGTCTGGACCACTGATGTAATCAGATCTAGAATCTGGGTTATGTAAAAGAAGAGCTGAAAGCGAATATCCAGATTTCAACACCCAGACCTTCAGACAACCCACTCCTGCTCAACCGTCACAGCCTGAATTCTTACAAGCAGCACCTGGCCAGCAATTCGGCTTCAGACTTCCAGACACTGCATCTCAGGCGGACAGTAATACACGCCCTCCCCCTCATACCTGGTTCTCGGGGGTATCTTCACAGGCTTCGTTGAAAGGTTCCGGACCACCATCGTCGCAGAGTAGTTTGCTCTTTTTGGGTGGGTCTTTTGGAACAGGGTCAACCACAGCAATGTCTTGTGCGCCGTCTATCTGTTCTTTCACAGGCAAGCAACGCCTTGACGAACAGCGCGACCCCTCCTCTCAATGTACACCTACTTCACGCCATCAATCGTCTGCTTCTGTCACTTCTTATTCCGCACCATCACCCGTCAATGCACTGGATGATGACATGACTGCTCAACATGATTATCAGCTGTCTTCCCGGGTATGGCTTCCTCCATCATCCTTCCAGTTTGAACGATCTGAGCCTGACGTCCCTTCCTTTCAGAACCAGACAAGATTGCAGTGGACAGCTTCCTTCTACCGCTTGCCACTTAGCATGAATGGGTCTGGTCACAGCCTCTCAGCTGCCCCCAACCTCCACAGTACAGAAGATGTCAGTATACTTCTCATCCAACAGCATCTCGGTGTACTAGGCTAACCTTCTCCTACTCTCGAGATCGAGATTGACGAGTTCTCCCCAAGTGAGGATGATAGGATCGCAGAGGAAGCCCTTTGCTGAAGAGAAGGTATGTTTCAATAGATTCAAATGCATGTCTAATCGCCTTCCCTGTAGATAACAGAATAGAATCGTCGTCTCCGGGTACATTGTTGAGCATTTATCTCGAACGTGTCTGACCCCCTTTCTACAGAATATTTCGGAAGAACATCACCATCCTGTGGTATGTTGTGTTGCATCAGACGATCCATGCTAACTGCCATTACCGTAGACAACAATGATAGAACAAACAGTACAACTGTGGGATATCAAGAGAGCCAGTCTCTCGCTGAGCTATCCAGTGACAAAGCACCAAGCCAGACACACTCTCAACCCCGTGATGGCGCTGTGGCCACGCACCAGCATAACTGTGCTCCAGGTACATTACACCATTTCTGATGGCGTCAACTTATAACTCTCATTGTAGGCAATACTGACAGGGCAGATTCTGGTGACACGACCTCGCGATGCCAACCAAGTCAACCTGCCCCTCTGCACAGTGATCTGGCCCCAAGTCAACGTTCTCTACCCGCACAACCACCCGAAAACATTGTGATGATACACCGCTGATGCAACCATGCCCCGCGCTTGCCAAGCAATTCTCAGTTACTTGCGGCTAGGCAGCAGCAGGCCAGGTCTGCTAACCACACTACAGGTGAAGCTGCAAGTAATGACAATGGCCAAGACTGTCCTCCTGACGTTCCAGTTGGTGTAGTGGAACGCTCAGAACCCTGGCAACTGCAACATTATGACCCTCCGACTCAGGATGTGATTGAACGTGCAAAGCAGTTTTCACACTGCGATGCGGCTTCTATCAAACCTTTTTCTGTCCATGCCGTATTCAACACTAAAGCCACGGAGTATATCAACAAGGCAATCACTGAACATCGAGCTCGAGGCTTGATTATTTCAGATGGTAAGTTATTACATCTTGACCACAGTGCTCATTCTAACTGATTGGAATGTTCAGGCTGGTGGCCACACCAAGCATCAGGCATTACAAGACTCGTATGTACCCTCCACTTGTATATTCCATAAGGTGATCGTTCATGCATGCTAGCTATGGGAGGACCTCGGTAACTGGCACTCTGCATTGAGGAAAAAGGCCCGTGCATTCGTCACTCAACAATACCAGTGGGATCCCGACAACTGCCATCAACAGAACATTGAGATCGCAAAGAACCTTTTAGGAAATGGTGGCTTATTCTTGAGGGATGGACTCAACAATGAGGTATGTTCATCCATTTGAGATGACGCCAACTGACGCTGCTACCAGGGACATGTCAATAACCTAGCACATCCCGCCCTTTCAGGTCTCATTATCGACTTCTTTTACACCAGCCCTACTTCAGTCAGCAAGTTATTTCCCGAGGTCTTTGCTGAAGAGGTTCCAAGAGTCATGGTAGCTATGGCTGCTACAGCTGTTCGTTTTTTGATTTTTTTTGTTTTGTCTCTGGATGCTAATTGACTTGCAGCTCAAGGTTGTACTTGATGAGGTCGCTTCGGGCCAAGGTGAAGTCAACTTCAGGGTCAGCACCTACTCACCAGTCTACGCTGAAATTCTCGGGCTAATGAGCAAATGCGACACCAACGAAATTCACTGTGCCAAGACGAAGGCTTTACGCAAGCGATGGGCTGAACTCGGGAGGTAGGTGTATTTTCTTATCTCGTGTTATCTCTCTGGTATGACGTAATGTTCAGTAATAGCATGGGTAACCAGGAAGTGGTGGTTGGTGGTTGTGGCTTTGATGTCAACCTTAACTAACCCTTATGTACATATGTACTTATCTCTCTTTTAACATATTGTTCAGTCAATCCTCCCCTGTCCTGAGAGATGTACTTGACCAATAACTAGTATACAGTACCATCTAGGCTTTGACAGACTGTCCAGCCCTGTCCAGACTGTGATACTAGGGCTATCTTCCCATCATGATAGTCTACTCAACACTATACCCAGTCCAGTCCAGCCCTGTTCAGACTGTGATGCTAGGGCTATCTTCCCATCATGATAGTCTACTCAACACTATACCCAGTCCAGTCCAGCATAGAATCAGACTATGGGCTTTTGTCTAGATCTAGACAGTTGGGAACCTCCCTGTAGAATTCTGTATGGTCTGTCAAATTGGCCAATACTGTCCAGTTCTGTCCAGAAGGAGTGTTGGTTTGCTAATGTAGTGTGTTGGTGCATCTCATACAGGCCCGACTCACTCTCTCGGTGGTGTGTTGTTGCATCTCACACACATCTGCAAACCCATTAGGTACTGTGTGAGATTATACAGTACAGTACAATCAATCACAGTCATTACAGTGTTACAGATAGGTCCCCCCCTGTACAGCCACACTACAGTGCTGTGACATAACTGTACAGAGTCTGATCACTGTGACATAACTGTACAGAGTCTGATCACTGTGACATAACCGTACAGAGTCTGATCACTGTGACATAACCGTACAGAGTCTGATCACTGTGACATAATTATTATTAGCGAGTCCCTTGACAACACAGTTGAGTTCTCGGCATTGACACAGAGTTGTACAGTGCTGATGGGACTGCCGGCTCTGTACAGAGACATGCAGTGGTGACAAATGCTGGCTTCATACATAGACTATAGTATGGTGGTGATGGGACTGCAGCTCTGTACATTGGTTCTTGATTAAATGCAAACTATGACAGCCACACAACACAATAACACCACAGTGCACGACATGACAACAGATGCCACGACACAATGACAGACGCACAACACGGCGACAGACACATACCACCACAACACCACATTGGTTCTTGATTAAAAAGAATTTATTGCAATGCGACAAACTACGACAGCCATACGACATGACAACACCACAGTGCACGACATGACGACAGATGCACAATGGCGACAGACACACCACCACAACACCACAAATCCATGACACCACAGCACCACAGACGCTCGACATGACAACACGACAAACACACAGCACCACGAAACGACAGAAACGCACGACAACAACTTGAAACTGCAAAGGGAACCTGCAATGACCTCGATGAAACCTACCACAGCGCTAGATTTCTATCAATCTAAGACAATGGCAAACTCATTGTGAGTGTTCACTGCAGGTTTAGGCTTTTTGATGTATCCCATCCTGGTGCCATGAAATCATTGTTAATAATTTAATCAAACAACCACTGTGACTTACATTCCAGCCTTTGCCCAATTGCTGAGCATTCTATCCAATTTCTCACCATGGTAAGGATCTGACAGAACAGCTTCCATTTGCTTAGTCATTTCATTGTACGCCACCTGGACATTCTGCGAATTAAGCTTGACTGTCTTTTCATCAACAAAGCCGTAAGTAAGTTCTGAATAAACACAGTGTCGCATGGACCTTGAGAAATAGACAGGGTGTCAGGACAGTTCTGGTTGATGTAGACTTGGATAGCCACTTGCCGTGCCGGCGACGAGTAACAGAGCTTTGTACGGGATGGTGTCTTGGAATTTGAGAAACTGGTGGAGGGATTTGGATGAACTATTATAAAAGCAATCAAGGACTGTATCCATGAGCACCTTGTGAGCAAAATTGCTTGCTCTACCCTGTGTTCTATGTCAGGACAAGATGATATAGTGCAAAATGTTTACGCACCTGCTCATCAGGTGCTCCACGCAGATAGGACGAGGTGCTAAGAAGCTTGTCCGCCTTGTCCATAACTGCCGCGAGGTGCTCTTCGTCAGTTTTTGCAGTTGATGGTGGAAAGAGGTCGTAGCCGGCACATATATACTTCATCACCACCTTCTTAATATTGCTATGGAAAGTCTGGGTGTCATTAAAGATCTGCGATCCTGTGTTTAGCTCAGTCGCACATCAGAGATGAATGCTTACCAGCCTGCTCATGGCAGCTTTGTACTCAGGATAAATGTCTGCATGTCATCAGATAAATATTTGCGGCAGGGAACAAGAGACATACCTCTTTCAACCTTCCACTTGTTGGTCTCAAAGTGAGCAATTACCTCGGTGAGAACCTCCCGACATTCGCCACTAACAGCTGTCTTGAGTGTTGGGAACATGTCTTCAACAGCAACATGAAGTCGCATCCGAGCCTTCGCGAGGTTGAGTAACTTGCGCCACAGTTCCGGGTAGAATGATATGGTCGTAGGCTTGGCAGCAACTGAGCCTTTCGGATTCTTCGTGTATTGTCCACCTTTTTTCTTGCCACTGGCTGCATCCTCGATGCCTTCGGCTTCTTCTTCCCCCTCATTGTGCTGGTTACTCTCCCTTCCCCCATCATCATCACCACCTTCCACTTGCATATTCTTGTCGATGTCCACTGCATCCACCTCGGGTGCCTTCTTGCATCTCCTCTTCGATGGCTGATGATCTTCTCCATCGCAGACACTCTTTAGATACTGCGGAGACGGAGAGCGAGGGTGATGGTTTGTTGTGTAGTGACGTCTGAGGAGATCCTGTTTAACCCCAACCTGTGGCTAGGATAATTAGTTACGACTTATCAAGGTAATCTAAACCATACCCTTTCATCCTCCACACGGTGTGAATATTCTTCATGTTCACCTGTGGAAGCTCCTGAATTCGTACGGGAGATTGGAGGCGTCGGAATGACTTGCAGACATCGGGAACCTTTGGCAAGTTCTGATGGTGGACGAGATGCACAGGGAGCAGACTCTGATGTAGTCGTCCGCTTCTGGGCATTGGTCAAGGCACTTGTCTGTTTTTGAGCTGGAAGGGAGTGGGTCGGTGCCTGTCAAGAGCTGGATGCCAATGAACGAATCTGAGTGCTGGACAATGGGCCGATCTGAGCACTGGACAATAGATGAATCTGGCTGCCAGAAGTCAATGAACGAATGGGGAGGTGGGCCTTCTCCTGGGCATTGGAAATTTGAGAAGGAATGGAAGTGCGTGGGGCATCGATCGTTTTGTCAGCATTATTAGCGCGCACGTCCGGAATCCTTTCGTCTAATGAGCAATATGCTATTAGCAAACATCTCGCTGAGCAACAATAACGAAAACATACCGACAACATCACCATTGACGTGATCACTATAAAGACCGTTGATGTCATCACTGTCATGCTGATGAGCACCACCATCTTCATCATCATAGTACTGACCAACAGCAGCATTCTTGTCGCCACAGTGATCATCGCCATCATCGCTGCAGTGCTGATCGGTACCGTTGTCGGTGTCAACCGAACTGGGGAGAAGAACTCCCTTGCCCTTATCAGTGTGACGGCAGGCGGGAAGTTCTTCCTCTGACTCTTCCTCGGACCTGGTGAAGTGGGACTGCTTCTCGGACCCAAACCCTTCCCCAGAGCAATCAGACCGGGGTAATGAATTCTGAGTGGGTGGTTCCAGCTCTGTCTCACGTTCCGACTCATCTGGTAATGACAAGGGACTACTGTCGCGATGAGGAGAGCTGTTGTGAGAAGTGATGGTGTGGCTCCCTCCACTAGCACACTTCGAGTTGCGTTGTAGGTCTGATGGGGGATGCTGGTCTAAACGGAATTTGATAGCTGATGAGGTCCTTCTTTCCCCATGTGGATGATTCTTAGCAGCCAGGGTACTTGAAGGTTTGGTGGTATTCCTGGAACTTGTGTGACAACGTTCAAAGGCTTCCACTGTCTCAGAGCCAACAAATGTTGGTGGGGGCGGAGCCCTGAGCTGAAACCCAAACTGGCTGCCCTGCTCTATCGGAATGGCAATGCAAGCTGGTTCTACCATTGAATTACGACTTTTGCTGGCGAGGCCCAGGGTAGCAGAAGATGTCTAGCGGATAAAACAAGAGTTAGGCTACAATAATACACCAGAAAAGAAAATCCACCCACATTCAATTTCAAATCCGTCTTCTTCAATTTCTTCTTCCTCAAGGGATGTGGAGTTGGAGCCATTATATTGACTGGCTCGTTGTCGGGAAGAGCTACGCACATCTTTGGTAGGGGAGACGCTTCTATAACTCGCCCAACTGTCTCAAGCTGCCTGAGATGACTGCCAGTTCCAGTGTTGGTTCATTTCGAACGTCTCCTAGAATCCCGGTCTGGGCTTGCGTGAATCTCCACACCATTATCCTGTGCATCAGATGTTTCAGGAATGGTAGGGAGAGGTTTACGAGTATGGGAAGAGCTACGGGTGGAAGGTGAAATGACCTAATATCCTTCTATGATAAAATGGTTGTTTATGCTGTGCAGTTCACAGTCTATATGGCACTTGCAATGAGTTTGTCTGATGTCAAGGAGTTCGGCAAGAAGGTAATCACGTGAAGAAGGCAAGTTAATGTCTCTGATATGATTCAAGGACTAGGACTAGAGGACAAGAGGGAAAGACCAAGGGAATGGTCTAGGGAACAAGAGAACAAGACTGGGGAAATACATGGTGCTAGGACGAGCCTTTATATACTATGGAGAAAGGTGCACAGACCATGCTGTGTACATACATGTGTAAGAGGTGAGGCAATGATAAGCACTGCCAAGATACGAGTGTGTATTGCTATTGGACGATAAGTACGAGTGAGTCAATAGAAAGGAACATGTTGTATGCATGCGGTGCATAGCCAATAACATGAGGAGACAATGCGTGGGCACAGCCTAGAGGGCACGAGGACAAGGTGAGGACAAGGCGAGGTGAACATGAGGTGAACACATGGTATCCATGAGGTGGGAACGTGTCTGAGCACGTGACTAGATAAGATAAGATCTTGCACAAGACCACATGTCTTGATAAGATAAGAGCGAGAGTGTCAAGATAGATAGTGGAGCACGGCGAGCGTAACAGAAGGTGCTTTGGATGTCATCCGAGTTGAAGCTGATGAACGTCGCTTCCAAGTCAGCGGCATAGCGTGACTGGGAGGTAAAGTCTGACCTGGATTCCACCTTTCTTGCTCCCCGCTTAAATCCTCGTGAATGGTGTGCCACGCATTCTAGCCACTCTTATTGATGAGTAATAACCCGGTGTCTCCAGAAGACCTACGCCCCAGCATAGACATAAAAACAACATCTGTCAAGCCATTTGGGGTTAGCTATACACTTTCTTCGACTCGTGGTGAGGTAGGGGAGCTAACCGGTTTGTCGTGATTGTTGAGGTTGAGGCAACATTACAGTTTCATGATTCCCACATGATGTAACAATGCTGTACAAATCTCCCAACTTTCCAATGGGGATCTTGACTGTACACTATATCAATATGTACATAGCACTAATGTTGTAGATGTAGAGTAATATCACTGCAACATGAAGGAAAAAATTGCTGGTCTCATCTGCATGAATATTATGCTCACGATCATCACCTCTATCTTGCTTGAATTCCCTTCCAGACCTGGTTCGTCCAAGCATGCTAAGTGGTCGAGGGGGCAAGCGGTTGGCCTGGAGCATGAACGCACGTTCAGTGTGCATAGGTGGTGGTGCACGTTCACGATCCTCGTTGTGAACAACAGGGGGTGGAGGCCAGGTAACATGATGATCAGCCTCAGAGTCACAAAGATTTGTACGAATACGATCTGGACTATATGCAACCCGGTCGTCCCGAGGAGCAGGGGGGGGGCTCGTAAGGATAAGTATCCATTGCATGTTTCCGAGATAGAGGAGAGGGTGGACCAGGACGTGCTGGAGCTTCAGGGTTGACCTCGTTACTCCGAGACTGAGGGCTTCGTGCCTTTGGAGGGTGAAGTGGCTTATTGGTGTCTCCTGAATGGAGTTGATGTCTGTGAGGTGGACTTGCAGGCCGTAGAGGCAAATGAGCAGGACGGTCAGGTGATATTGCCACATCTTTGACCGATGCCATTGAGGACTCTCGTGAAGGTGGAGGTGGCGTAGCAAGTGACGAACCCTCTGGAGTGTGTTCAAAAAGAGCGCTCTCCAAGAAAATGTTCATCTGCGATTGCATGGGCTCAGTATTTTCTTTGACAACAGATGGCCCAAATTGTGACTTGAAGAAAAAGAAAAGCCGAGTCAAATGGACCATCGAGTAGCGCTGGATAAAGTAGCACACTATATCATTTCTGACACCACACAATGCCCTCGTCCAAGAAGAAAATTGTTCGATTTGCTCTCCCTGGTGAGTATCCTCATTACCCAGTTGTTTGCATATCATTCCCGATCCCGCTGACTTTGACAGCAGATGTCGCTGATGATTGGCGTCCTCGGCAGTTGTCACAGCAAACACTGTCAGATGCCGACTTTGGCATATTGGATGACGCACCTGACAATGCTCCAGCAGGTGAGTCTCGCCATCATTCTATTATATTTGGTATATTCATTGTAGGAGCCGCAGACCCATGCAACACCATCGCCAATGAAGTGTTGGCCCGACTGGTCTTTACTGAAGGAACGCCGTCTCCTGGTAAGTCTAATCCATTCCCCAGCATTGATACTTGGTGTCCCTAATATCCAGGACACAGATCGTATGAACCGGAACGTTGAAAGTGCGTTGGCATGCTTGACACTGCCATTGCCTACCCCTCGGAGTTCAGAATTGCCTCAGCCGTTTGAGAGAGAACCACAGTCCCCTCTGTTCACCCCAGACTCCGATTCCGACTCATTATTGTCAAGTCACCTCCAACACTGATCGACGAGTCATCCAGTGGGAGTTCTCCGATGCTCAGCGAGTCCCCAGGCAATTCGCCTGCTGTCCTAGATGACGTGGCTATGGCTGATGCCACAATGGATATGAGGCCGACAATCCCTGGTATCTGTGACATCGAACACTCCACGTGCACCTGTTACCCAAGGTTGCTGGATAACACTGAAGAACGATCACGGCAAATAGATGCCATCAAAGCCAAACTCCAGTTTGGTAAGTATTTCGGTCAACTATTTGGTGACATGCTAATGTAATATCGGAAGCAGAGCATGAGAGTGCCAACGATATTCAAGAATTCCTTTTATGAATGGGTGTTGAATTGGATGGTGTTTATTGAAATGGTAGGTTAAGTGGTTGTTCATATAAGCACCATTGTTAACAATCTATCTAGGGTTTACCCACATTGCATTATTCTCGGAACACGTCGGGTTCGATATCGGTAGGTTTACTAGAGATGTCCCAACTGCCGAGCGGAACCGGATGTTTGTGCAGGGTGTGCGGCACGCAGCTGCAAACTTCTTCGCTGCCAGCAAATGCCGGCGCATCCTTCTTGAGTTTCATTTGTGCTTGCTATAGCTTTGGGATACCGCCGATAATTTCATAATGTAAATGTTTGATTGTGTAAATATCACATTGCGTGTTTGACAACCCATGTCATTGGTCGTGTATGCCTTCCTTGGATATCCGCTCTCGCCGGTTGTGAACCTTATCGGGTGCTAAATGCGACTATTGCTGGCCGAGACAGTATATTGGCGCAATATCAGTGTAAGACAGGCACATTAGATGTTTTTTTGAGAACAATGCCGATCGCCTGCGACACAGGCAGGACAGACAGTCTCGAACGAGAGTCGGTGGTGGACAAAAATCAATTGATTAACTTGCGGTCAGGGCCTGACAGATGCCCGATAGGCAATATCGGCAAAGTGATATGTGCTATCGGCACTGTGCAATGGCCTCTCACTCAGGCCCGACATACTCTCTTGGTACTGTGTTCATAGCACCAGTAACACATTCCTGACATGCCCAATCAGCACTGTGTAGCCGACTATAATATGGGCCCCACCTGTGGTCTGGTATGTCAGACATGCCTGACCGGCTTTCTCGGTAGTGTGTCATGGCAAGTCAGACAGGCCCGATATTCTATATTGGCACATTGTCGGGGCCTCTCCCACGGGCCCGACACACTCTATCGGTGCTTTAGCCTGTCTTGTCAGACAGGCCCGTCCCACTCTTTCATTAGCGTATCATGGTCTATCAGACAGGCCCTACACACACTCTCTGCGCACTGTCTGGGCTTCTCACATAGGCCCAACTCACTCTATCGGTGGTGCAGCCTGCCTTGTATGACAGGCCTGACCCATTCTCTCAGTAATGTGTCAAGTCTACCAGACAGGCCCAATGACTCTATCGGTGCCTTAGCTTGCCTTGTCAAACAGGCCTGACATACTCTCTCGGCACACTGTCGGGGCTGCTCACACAGGCCCAACTCACTCTATCGGTGATGCAGCCTGCCTTGGCAGACAGGCCTGACCCACTCTCTCGGTAGTGTGCCATGATCTGTCAGACAGGCCCGACCCACTCTCTCGGCGCACTGTCTGGGCTTCTCACACAGGCCCGACTCACTCTATCGATGGTATGTCATGACCTATTAGACAGGCCCGACTCATTCTATCGGCTGTATGTCATAAGCTCTCAGACAGGCCCGACTGACTCCATCGGTGGTATATCAGGGCATCTCAGACAGGCCCGACTTACTCCATCTGTGGTGTGTCATGACCTATCAGACAGGCCCGACTGACTCTATCGGTACTGTGTCAGGGCATCTCAGACAGGCCCGACTCACTCTATCGTGACCTATCAGACAGGCCCGACTGACTCCATCGGTGGTGTGTCATGACCTATCAGACAGGCCCGACTGACTCTATCGGTACTGTGTCAGGGCATCTCAGACAGGCCCGACTGATACTATCGGTGGTATGTCGTGACCTATCAGACAGGCCCAACTGACTCTATCGGTGGTGTATCAGGGCATCTCAGACAGGCCCGACTCACTCTATCAGCAGTATGTCATGACCTATCAGGCAGGCCTGACTCACTCTATCGGTGGTGTATCGGGCATCTCAGACAGGCCCGACTCACTCTATCGGTGGTGTATCAGGCATCTCAGACAGGCCCGACTCACTCTATCGGCGGTATGTTGTGGCCTTTCAGACAGGCCCGACACACTTTAGTGGTGCAATGTGTGGCTCCAGCATTCCCGGGCCCTTCTTATCTTCTCAGTCCCCTTTCTCTCCACTTGAGCTGATGGGCCCATATAAGGGTGGTACGAGAATCATGGGTTTATTACAATCGGCATGGTGGACGACAGCAATAAAGGGGGACAGGTGGTTTTCGCCATGGAGAACAACGGCAATGATGACAAAGAGGAACAGGTAGTCCTAGTGGAGCTTGAAACCTAACCTAAACGGCAACTTACGTAAAATGACAGGGGTTAGGTATCAGGTCTGTCAGCTGATACCGTAGGGCAAATTATATATTCATGCGGGATGCCCAGTGTTGGGCTGACTCGCCACTTTGCACGCCTATGACCTCACCACTGACACCCGGCATAAGTCCGCAGATGCACCTGTTCGATCTCGCGGCAGTACTGCCATCGCCGCTGTTACACTCACCCCTGACTCTGAGCTCGTCCCCATTCGGTTTGGAGGCCCGTTCTATTTTCTCCCTTCCCTTCCATTATGTTCATGCAATGACGCCAGGTTTCACGGGCTTCTAGGTCACACAGGTCATAGCTTTGCTTGACATCTACACCCCCAGCACTAACACCTGGTCGACCGACTACCCTGCCCCGATCCCGAACACGGCTTCCCAGGAGCCCGCTCAGTACACACTCTCGTCCCCTTTGGCAACAACTACAAACGCCACTCTGGGACGCATCCCCATTGCGCTGCTGCCTCACAGAGAGAGGGACGCCTCGTCGGTTGGACACACTAGGGCTGGCGTCTTTTGGGACAATGCATGGCTCCTCGTCGCCATATCCACGTCCACATCACCCCCAAGTTTAGAGTGGAAAAAGCTTCGCGTTGAGGGTATGTAGCAAATCGCATCGTCGAACTGAATACGCCAACACGCCCTGTGCATTAGGTACTGCCTTGCCCAAGCCTCGTGGCTGGTTCCCCCGCGTTGTACGTCCGTGAAGGAAAAACAAGGTCGTACTCAGCGGGGGACTGCTCTCGTCCAACGCACGGAGCACTCAGGTGTGGTTGGAGACGTCGAGCTCTGAGACCAAGCACACAATACAAGTACAAGGACAAGAGTAGCACGTGGACAGTGTATGGATAACATGTGTGTCGTGATATCTCTTTGATGTGCAGTGTACCGTATATTATGCATGCTCTGTTCGAGAGCCCAGCACGTTCGAGATCCCCAATGGTCACGCGCGCACTTTTGCTTTCTCTCATCCTACATGGCCAGGAAGAGTGGTAAATACCTCACACATTCCACCACACGATCCACAGCGCGTTCAGCCTCAGCCTGAGGAATACCAATCTTAGCGCTCTTTCTTAACCCTCGAGCACGAGCGGACTGCTAGATTCAGCCACCCTCACAAATACCAAGCCAATGGACAGCGCAACCAAATGGACTTCAGGGATTCGGGATCCTGAGATCTACGTCTGCATGGTGTGGGCTCCCAATTGCATACTCAGATAGCACGTCCACTGGTAACGAGTTACTACCACGTGTTCAAGTGGCAAAGGTGATAAGTCGGTCGAGAACAACGTGCAGAGCTAACGATTGAGATTGAGATGGAGCAAGTAATGACACAATACTATAAAAGTACATTTTTTCAAATACGATGACATGATGAAAGCATAAAAACAAAATAGTCACCTGAACAGTCAGACCTACATGGATGAACGGAACCCACTCGTTGAATGACACTTCGCCACTCTCAAAGACGCCCAATAGCTTTGTGCAGTGCCCATGCAGCCTCCCGACAATCCGGCCTCATGCCATTCCAGAACAGGTGCTCATACACGTCCCTCACCACGATGGGTGCAATCTTATCACTGATCAACCACATCGTACCAATAACGCCAGCGTGACCCGCGAACAACATTCCCGCTGCGATATGGATAGCCTCGTTGGAGAGACCCTCGTCACCCGTCGCCATTTGACATGCAGAGAGAAAGGCAAGCCCACCACGGGACCGTGACAACCCGATGATGTCAGATATTTTCAAGCGGCGTTTATTGGCAAGACAGAGTCTGCTGTCGGTCGGATCCGTGGCATCTTGGATTCCATGGCATGCAAAATGGACCCAGTCCACCTCCTTCATGAACCCAAGGACTTCCTCGACAGTTCCGACAGAGGGTTCCAGGAAGGTGGTGCATGCTGAAGCTGAGTTCCTAATTACTTTCTTGATATGTGCCAACTCGGTGTGCACGCCTGGAAGTCGGGATTGGCCATCTGTGGGTGGCTGACGAACAGCGAGCAGGCGGAAATCGTCGTTATGTGCCACATGGATGTTGCTTGACGGTGCAAGAATACTGAGCATAGGGGCATATGACGAGACAACAACAAAGTTGAATACTTGTGTCCAGGTGTTGAATACTGGGGATCATAGAAACCGGCTGCATGGATAGGCAGAAACATGAAAGGTCCAGTCGGACAACAAAAAATGTGTGATATGTCACCAGGGACTGTTTAGAGATGCCAATGAGCGAATCAGCTGTGAATCAATGTAACGTGAGATCACGCACTGAGAAAGCCAATGCGTCTAGGACTGGTTTGACGATGCCCTTCCACAAGGGCGCCAAGAAGGTTTCCCAGCTGCCGCAGTCCCATGTTACAGTTTTCTGAGTTCTGCGTAACGGTGGGTAAGGGAAAGGCCAATCCATGCAAGTTTGGGAAAGAGGTTGATGGCAATAGAATATGCACGGAAGAGAGAGGGATGGTGGATATGTTGAGCACATAATATCCAATTGCGTGATGCACGGAACCGAACACTGATGGGGCCTATGGGAACAGAAGCAGAATGCGAATACAGGGAAATTGCGTCCTCGAGATCGCTCGACTCCCCATGGCACTCGAAACGAGTGATGAAGGAGTCCCCGAGGTTGTTCAGCCAACGCGGCTTCTGAGGGTGACCATGAGGCGTGAGGTCAACAGCTTCCTTGTGTGTCAAAATGACATGCTCGAGATCGCTCAGCTCCCCGAGGCACTCGAAACAAGTGATGAAGGAGAGACCAAGGTTGTTCAGCATGACGGGCTTGTCAGGGTGACCATGAGGGTGAGGTTAACGGCTTCCCTGAGTGTAGAAATGACATCCTCGAGATCGCTCAGCTCCCCAAGGTGCTCAAAGCCGGTCGCATAGACTAGGTGTTTCACCTTGAGAATCCGAGTGTCCTCTCCGTCTCCAGCCAGTCAGCAAGCTAACCCAATCGCATCAGTGATTCAATGACAATAATGAGTTTGGTGGGTCATACCTTTCAAGCTGGACTGCAGACAGGCCAGGTTGGTGGGAATCTAAACAGACCGTGGTAAAGGGAACATAAACGCATATATCAAATGATCGAGACCTATGGAAAGTACGGTGTTTGAGCATGCCAGACCGGAGTGCACAAGCACAACGCGTTGTAGCGGTCCCTCCACTAACACCTGTGATTCCCGAGTTGTGGTGCATCATTGCACAGCAACAACAACAACTCACGTTATCACCGACCCAAGCTTTCTTCTCGATGATGAGGTGCGGAACACCGAGGTATTTCAGTCTCACAGCAACTTCAAGGCCAGAGTAGCCAGCGCCAATCACAAGCATGGTCGGATCACCATCAGTAAGATCGACCTCCCGACGTCGTCTCTCTTCCCAAGTGCCGTATTCAGCGGTATGTCAACGGAGAAGGCCGATCTATATTCCGGATCAGCCAAGATAACATCGACTTGAGGATCTACACTGTACCTGCTCAGAAAAATCGTTGAGGGATTGTGAGTAGGTATAGAGTGAATGCGCCTTCCATCTTGAACTGGGTACAGGTACTAGGTGACAAACGGCTGTGCCCTTCCCAACCTTGGTCCCGAATTCAAAGGAGAGCCTCAACAAGACCAGATCTGGGAAAAACTTCAAAAGCTGTGGAGCGAGAAGGGATCGTACTCGAGCAATTGGAAAATTCTTTGCTCACTCAACAAAAGAATACTATCCCCACCAGTGACTTCAGCGGTCAATGACTTCGGCATCCTTCTTATTGAGGAAAGTAGTTTACACGTTGAAGTCACACTCCGTCGTCACTCTGTGTCACCCATTGTAGCTGGGTTTGAATCTCATAAAACCCTGCTGAACGCAAAAAGTCTGAGATCCCAGGATTTCGCCCCTTGGGATCTTCCGGGACATTTGCCCCAATTCTATTTCGGGACAACTTCGTCCCCCTCAACCAAATCCCCATCTCACTGCCTACGCATCGTCTGCTAGGCGGCTGTCACAGGTCAGCATTTCTGATTTATCACAGGTACATTGTCTCTAGCTATCTTTCAACCTTATCAGCACTCACTTCTGGATGCAGCAAGGGACAGATGCACAAATGGACGGAGACAGACGGAGGCAGAGACAGACGCACAAATAATGGAGATAAACAGAGACGGAGACAACCGGACATGGATGACAGACAGACAGACAGACAGACACGAGTGACGGCGGCAGGGGAGAGACAGAAACAATCGGACAGTCCATCCGCCCATGTCAGTGAGCATCATGCATCACGCCTTTACAACAACAGACCCTCGACCCTCAACTCAATCATTCAATGCATCACTCAGCCCACGCCGCCTCATGCACCCCTCCTACCACTGCTGTACCCGTGCAGATGCAGCATGATACCCTGACCCTCGTGCGCCCCTCCTGCACATTGCAGCACTCATTTGTGGCGTGCTCGACCTGTACACCAAGCAAACGGCCAGGGACAAAGGCAGACAGAGGGGGACGACCACAGATGGAGACAAACAGACAGGGACAAGGACAGACCCAGATGCAGGCAAATGCACATGGATGACAAGAGGGACAGAGAGACAGAGCACATGCAGACGCAGGCAGTCAGAGATGGACAATAAGAGGGGACAAAGGCAGACAAAGGGGACGACCACAGATGGAGACAAAACAGACCTGGACGCAGGCAGATGCACACAGATGACAACAGGGGAAGAGACGGACAGAAAGAGACAGACAGAGACTTACAGAGACTTACAGAGACTTACAGAGACTTACAGAGACTTACAGAGACTTACAGAGACTTACAGATTAGGGATGGACGGAGAGAGATGCATAAGCTCTGTCAATTTTGGCGGTAAATTTGCACCAGCAAATGACAAACAGACAGACAGCCAGGGACAAAGGTGGACACAGACAAGAACAGAGGCAGACAGACAAGAGAGCACAGACAGACATGACATGGGCGACGGCAGCCAGGGGCGGAGATGGACAAACACAGACAGATAGACATGGAGGGGACAGACAAATGGCGATGCTTGGACAGAAAGAGACAGAGCCATGCAAATGGACTAGATACACAATGAGAGGAAGCAAGGGTAAAATGGCTACTAGACAAAATGAGTGAAGTTACACAAATGTCGCAAAAAAGTATTTTTAATTCCCATGGATTACAAGTGCTTGCAATGTCTCAAGACGCCGCTGGCTTCCAATTCGACGCAAAATTATTCAAAGGCAGTTAGAAGGCACTCAAAATGGGATCAAAAGGGGGTCAAAACAGGTGAAAATGTAGTTTCCAGCGCCTAAATGTGGCACCACAACCCCTTTGGGGTCAACATTTATCATAAATCTCAGATTAAATCCAGTTCCAATTGGCTAAGAATAAGT
>JBBPJQ010000424.1:0-25095 GCA_038088795.1 Boletus rex-veris
GGTGTAATCTTTCAAATCAAGCGGGTTGAGAGTCCAAGTCGGCGAGGTTGGTCTTACCTTTCCATCCAGTTTGATTGACCTGAACAAAAGTCAATGTGTATACTGTAAGTTTTAACTGACTATACTGTTCTACTTGTATATATACATACAAGTCCCTTTGTATCAGATTTTGTTGTGTGTTGTATACCTTGGACTTTTTACATATGTATGTGAAATTACATTGGTTGCCTCGAGTCCAACTCAGATGGCCTCATGTGATGTTGCTTTAAGTGTCCACATGTGAAATGCAGGCAGTGCTGGATGCAGCTATGAGTTCCTATGGCTTTAGCAGAGTTTTTATGCAGATAAAAAAAAGTGTGCTGGGAAGCTGCTCTGCTATGGAGAACTTTAGGTAACTATGCTCAATAATCAGGTTTTTGTTGTTTACAGATATTTGTGCTGGGAAGCTGCTCTGCTATGGAGAACTTTGGGTAACTATGCTTGATAATCAGGTTTTTGTTGTTTACTGATGAGGCCTGTCTGGGGGCCAGGTATATATCTCTGAGAATGTGGGTTGGGCCCATGCAGGGATATTAGCAGGATCTCCGAGAAAGTGTGTCAGGTTCATCTGAGGTTGTTGTCAACATCTCCAAGAAAGTGGGTCAGGCCCATGTTGTTATGGTTTAACAAGGGGGCTATACTTTTTCTTTGTTTATTGTTCACTTGTCTCTCATCTCATTCACTCTAAGGAGTTGTATTCGTACTGGAGTCGTCCTCCAGCTATTTAGATCTTGTTTCTTGATCTCTTTCCTCTTTGGCTCACACAGCTCTCCTGATCTCCGTGTTATATTTAGATTCCCTTTACTCTTCCGTCGACCATCAACTTCCTTCAGACTTCTCTGATGGCCGAGATTATAACAGCCGCTATTATCCACCATACTATTTTCACACTTTCACTACCTTTCCTTGCATTAACTGTATTAACCCCTATAACCCAGATACTACCAGATTATCCACAATAACCCTTGCAATACCTTATCTTATCAAGTCACATGACTTCCAGTCACATGTCTAGTCACATGCTAGTCACATGACCTTATCTCCCTTATCTTGGCTATGCAACACATGTTATCCTCATGCTTGCCTTGCCACTTTCCCTTTAACTCACTTTCCCTTATTGTCCAATCATATCTCTTCATCTTATCTCGGCTGTCCTTATCTGCTAACTCATGGCTAAGTCCTGGCTAACTCATGTTACCCAGTCTACAACATATTAACTCTTTATAGCAATCATAACTATGTACATAGCTATGTACAGCTCAGTCTGTGCCCCTATGTTAACCATATAAATACTATAGATCAGTAGTACTTAGTCTCTAGTCTAGTTCTTTCTGTTCTTTCCCACTCCTATTGACCAATAGAACATCATGAAACCCTCATAGGACTTGCTAGTCAAGTCTATGTGCTTCCCGCTCAACAGCTAGACCCCTATTGACCATAGACGGGTTTGGTCATTACACAAGGTCCATGAAGCATGCACTTGGAAACAGCAGAGTGAAGTTGGGGATGGATCTGGGGATCTGGAATTTGTGTAGAGATAATGGCATCAATTTGCTGGATAGTGGTAATCTTATCTTGTTGTTCCAAGAAGATCAAGAAATGCATGTGAGAAAGTCCATGCTTTTGATGTTATGCTTGGCCTGGATAGGGACAAGCACAGCCTTGAAAGATGGTTCAAAGGGGTTCGAGGTAAAGCATGCACTTAATGGTAGCATGAAGTCTGAGGAGGACACTCCACTCAATAGTGGGAGTGACTGGTTCAAAGGTTCAAGGTTCAAGGTTCAAGGTTCAAAGGCGACGAGACAAATGCTCGAAGGAGTCTTAGAACAAGGACAAGGTAGATTCAAGGAGATCTAAGCTAAGAGTACAAAAGGGTTTATATACCCATGTACAAGTGTTAAGGGCAAGCATAGAAGGTACTGGAATATGGAGGAAGTTAGTCGCTGACAAAGCAAGTGAGATAAGAGATAAGAAGATAAAGCAATAAGGCGATAAGAAGATAAAGCAATAAGGCGATAAGAAGATAAAGCAATAAGGCGATAAGGTCTTATGGGATATGGATGAGTCAGCGACGAAGAGAAAGGAAAGTCCCAAGGCAAGGATCGAACATAAGAGTACAAGTGAGAGAAAAGAACGAGTTGTAACATTTGATATTCAATAGTGTACACAAACCCAGCCACTTGTCCAAAGTACCTGTCATGAATGTTCTTCAGCAATGCTTGTTGCTTGGCATGGAAGATACATGCAACCAAATCTGGCCTATCTACAGTTGTTTGACCTAGATGATGATGAGTGTTCAGCTTTGTGAATAACCTCTGGGTTAAGATATACACATCAGGAAGCAGATTTTGAAAGATTTCAGACCAGCTTCCATTAGCAGTCATGATGAGGAATAATGTTAAAAGGGCATGTACTTACAGTCACATGACCTATATTAAGTAATCACTTTGTACAAGTATATAAGACTCTGCTGAGTCTGAATATGAAATTATCTCTTTTGATACTCAACCGCTATTATCTCTGAGAAACCCTCTAGTCCAAAGGTAAGTCCCCTAGAGTAGATTCCCTTGTACCCCATGTGGCAATGCTGGGTACTTGCTATTGCAACAGGTTATGAGCCCCACAGCTCTACGTTCGGGACAGACTGTATGTCCCCCCAAACGGTATCTGCTCAATGGATGAATGCCTTTGGACACTGGCTGTTCTGAGTGGAAACACTGGACACTCTCAATGTGGAAACGCTCGAGAGTAACAGCCATCAGACTCTGGATGTAGGGGGTCACTATGACCCTGGAAGCTCTGACATTGTTCAGTGATGCAAACGTTCTACTCACTCCCTTCATTGGTTCATACTGACATGTCACCCTTTCAGTTCCTACTCACAATGTCTTCCACCCTTGCCACCATCGCCAAGCTTAACAGTGTTAACTACAAGTGCTGGTCCCAGAACATCGAGGCCTACCTCCACACCTCTGGCTTCTGGCAGAAGATGCATAAGATGCGTCCTGCCAACACTGAAGTCAAAGCCCAGGAGAAGTGGGACAAGAACAACAACCGAGCTTTGGGCTCCATGTGTCTCTGCCTTGAAATCCACATTGCCTCTTGCTTCGCCATCTTCAGCAGTGCCTTGGGGCTTTGGGACACACTCAAGAAGCAGTACAACTTCGCCTCCCTTGCTTCCGCTTATACCAAGTGAAAGAACATGCTCAGGATCACTTTCCCCAACAACCAACATCCTTGCCCTGCCTTCTCCAAGCTGAATGCCAGCTTCGCCATGCTGGAAGATCTCCAGCATAAGGTCCCTGATAACCTCAAGGCCCTGATTACTGTGGTGAAGCTGCCCAAGTATGCCAAGTCCCTCCACCAACAGCTTAACACTGTCATCGACAGTGACCCCACCAAGCACAAGGTGCTCACTATGGGGGAGCTGGAGACTACCCTCATCGCTGCTTGGCAGCACTACCTCACTTGCTGTCAGCTGCCTCATGCGCAGGCCAACAAAGTTTCCAACGTCCATTGCCAGCAAGGTGACCCCCAGTTCTTGAAACAACAGGAGTCCTCCTCCTCCAAGAAGGATGAGAAGAAAGGCAAGGGGAAGAAGCATCACCAGGGCAGGCACTCTGAGGAAGGTGAGAAGAAGCGGAAGGATCATGCGGCCACTGCTGCTGAATCATCCTCTGCCTTGTTTGCCTTCATGAACTTCCTCCAGGAGCCCACGGTCTTCAGCCCGGCCTCCACCACCTTCACCAAGCCCATCTCCGACCCCCATGCTCTTGCCCACACCACCAGCACAGCCTACTATGGCCCCCCTGCCTTCCCTCAGGTCCTTGAGACCATCAACCTCGCTCGCTGGATTGGGGTTACTCCCACTCCCCAGACCGTCCACAACCTCGAACCGGTTACCACCTGCCGTGGCCTAGGCCACCAGCACATCCACTCCACCTTCACGGAAGACAGTGCCTTTGGTACTCCCACCTCTGTCTCCCTTCTCGAACACATTGAGAAGACCCCATGGATCGTTGTCCTTGACAGTGACAACAAAATGGATGAGGAGGATGAGGACATGGTGAGCCTTGACATGGTGGAGCGTGACGAGTACATTGAATGATTCTGGGATGAATCGATTCTTTCTCTGTCCATCTCTAACAGACACTGACATATGGAATTTTTCACCTCAGATTTTACGTAGTTATACCACATGTACATCTGTAGTAGATAATATGGACAATACTACTACATCTCCCTTCTCCATGTGTGATTGCTGTAAAAAGCAAACCACTAAGGGTAAAGGAAAAGAAAGAGAACATGACAACCACCTCCCATCACCTGACATGTGGCTCCTTGACTCAGGAGCATCGTCTCATTACACCAATGATCTAAATGATCTTGTTGAGTATGCTGAATTCACTCAGCCTACCTTCTCTCAAACGGCCAATGGCCGTGCACACATTCTAGGTAAAGGAACTGTGATCATTCACTTCCAAGGTAGACTTGTGCAGTTATTGCCAGTCATTTATATGCCTACATGCACAGTAAAGCTCATCTCCATGGGTACCTTACTTACTGATATCTGTATGACACTCCAGACCACTCCCGGTCATATCAACATTTATGATAAGTGTACTAAGCAAATAGTACTAGGTTTCCACTCCCATGGTGACACCATATACTGGATATGTGCACCCACCGTTCGTCCACATACCAACTTATTGTCCATGATGTCTGTGGACTATGAGCTTCTCCACCGCCAATTAGGCCACCCCTTGTGTGATGTGCTCTGCACTGCTAAAAAGCACATTAAAGACTTCCCGGATGTCAAAATTCCATCCACTGTACCTATATGCTCTGGTTGTGAGCTTGGTAAACAACCCAACTGTACCTTTTCTTATAGTGAGAAGCGTGCAAGTGCTCCCTTTGAGTTAATTCACTCTGACTTAAAATCATTTGAAATTGAATTATACCATAAGTACAAGTATGCTATTGTCTTTTATGATGACTTTACATCCATGGCTTGGTTGGTTCTCATTAAAACTAAGGATCAAACGCTAAAAGCAACCAAGCAATTTCACGCCTATGTGCATACTTAGTTCAACACTGTGATTAAACACTGGCACTCTGATGCAGAGGGAGAGTATACCTCCAAAGCATTCACTGAGTATATGCACAATAATGGCATACACATCCAACAGTCCACCCCCTATGCTCATCAGCAGAACGGACGTGCAGAATGCCTCATCCATACCATTATGGACAAGGCATAACCCATGCGACTGCAGGCTTGCCTGCCCAATTCCTATTAGGAGTTTGTGATACTCCATGCACTTCATGTGTATAACCACACCCCTTCTGCTCAGCTCAACTGGAAAACGCCATCCGAGATGCTTACAGGCGAGAGACCTACCTTCTCACATTTCCAGGCTTTTGGCTGTGGCGCCTATGTCCACATTCCGGTAGAGACTTGCAAAGGCAAATTGCAGCCTAAATCACAACTGATGATCTACCTGGGCATATCCACCAGTAGTGATTTAAACTACCTCTTTATGCGCCCTAATAACATGCTACACATGTCGGCTCATGCCATATTTGATGAGCACCTCTTCCCCAGGTGTTCTAAGGCTCAGCCACACCAGCTGGTTAACCACCTGCTGTGTTCTCACTCTCATGATGATGAGTCTTCGGACTCTGATTCTACACCTTTGGACTTGCAGTCAGATGCGGAATTCACTCCTCCTACTGTCCATCCTCATCACCCTGCGGCCTAACACTCCACCTCTGCCTCCTCCTCCAGTAGCTCCTAGAGCACCTACACTGCCACTGGCACCTCCAGTAACCCCTCCTCATCATCCACTGCTGCCCCCACCTGCTCACCCAGAATGCCCACAGTGTGAGCATCGTGCCCCTTTCTGTCCTGGAAACATTTATGGGGAACACCATGAACCAATAAAGCAGCTTTGCAACATCGAACACACCTCTGAATGGTGCAGACTCATTGGGGAAGCACCAGCTGGCCCTTTGAATTCACCCATTGTCCCTGGCGGAATGCCTCCATCCCCGACTTCATTGGAAGATGATGTAGAGTGCATCATCAGGGAAAGGGGAGACGCATTGGTTTCATACCTCTGCAGCTGTGCTTTTCTGCTGGAAATGGAACAGTCCAACGTGAACTATTGCGAATGGACATACCGTGACATTCTCAAATTGCCACAAAATGAGCAGACCCTCTGGCAAACAGCCTGCCATGATGAGTTACAAATACTCAAAGATCGCAAGGTCTATAAAATCGTGGATCAACCCACAAATAGAAAGATCATTAAAAATCAATGGGTCTTTGATGTAAAAACCGACAGAAGAAAGAAAGCCCAGCTTGTAGCCAAAGGCTTCTCTCAAGTAGAAGGGATTGATTTCGATCAAATATTCTCTCCTGTCGTACACTTTGAGACAGTGCAGTGCATGCTCGCCCTCTCAGCAATAGAGAACTGGTATATTACTGGTCTCAACGTCCGATCTGCCTACCTATATGGCAAACTGGACAAAGAACTCTACATGGACTTCCCAGAAGACTTTATGCCCCCTCATCTCAAAGGGAAGGTCTTGAGATTACTATGCACCATATATGGCCTCAAACAAGCAGGATTAGCTTGGTGGCGCAAACTCGACCAATCCATGAAAGAACTCAGCTTTATGTATCTTAAAACAGATGCTGGTCTATTCATCTGTCGCAAGGGCAAAGAGCTCATCCTAGCAATTATCTACATAGACAACGCCATCTTCTGCGGCCCAAACAAACCTTTTGTAGACAAGGTTGAAGCTGCTTTCATGAAGAAGTGGGACTGTCATGACTTAGGAAAAACACGTGAATTCCTAAGAATGAACATACGTCAAAATGGTCAAACTATTAAGATAGACCAGTGAGAATATCTCGACAAAGTCATTGAGCAATGCGGTATGACCAATGCAAAAATCGCCAACACTCCTCTCCCTCAGGGATACTACCCAGAGAAGAATGAATCCCCTGTCAACCCGGAACTTCAGATGCAATTCCAGACAGTTATTGGATCGTTACTGTACCTCATGATTGGTACAAGGCCTGACATATCATATGCAGTTACCCAACTTGCCCGCATGTCTGCCAATCCATCAGAAGAGCATCTAAACAAAGCTCTATACATCTGCTGGTATCTTCTAGGTACCTGAGACTATTCTCTCACATATCAAGGCAAATCTGGTAAAGGCATTATTGCCTGCACTGATTCTGATTGGGGACAAGACAAAGTCATGTCTCACTTGCAAACAGGTTTCTACCTGAAATTCACGGATGGTGTGTTCTTGTGGAACTCACACCTACAAAAGACCACCGCTCTGTCTTCTACAGAAGCTGAGTACATGGCCTTGAGCGACCGTACATGCCAGGCCATTTGGATTCATCAAATGATGGAAGAACTCAGCTATCGCCTTGGTCCCATCCCCGTTGGTGGTGATAATCAAGGTTCACTCTTTATTGCACAGAACCCTGTTACTGAAAAACGATCCAAACACATCCAGATCTGTTACCATTTTGTATGCAATGCTATGATGCTATGGAAGCAGGTTGAGCTGCTCTTTATCCCAGAAACCGACAATCCTGTGGATATGTTCACTAAGAACCTTGGACATGTCAAGTTCAAGGAGTTTCACTTCCAGCTCAGTTTGGAATTCAACTTGCCAGCTTAGACTGTGTGGACATTTATTTTACTTTTTACTTCTCACTTTATATCCATGTATCTACTGTATACTAGACAAGGGGGAGTGTTGAAAGGGCATGTACTTACAGTCACGTAACCTATATTAAGTAATCACTTTGTACAAGTATATAAGACTCTGCTGAGTCTGAATATGAAATTATCTCTCTTGATACTCAACCGCTATCATCTCTGAGAAACCCTCTAGCCCAAAGGTAAGTCCCCTAGAGTAGATTCCCTTGTACTCCATGCGGCAATGCTGGGTACTTGCTATTGCAACAGATAAGTCAGGCTTTCAGAATTCTCAACAAATGGTCAGAGAGTCTTGAAGCAGCTGCTGCATATAGTGAGGCCCACCCTTGTGAGTGGAAGGAAGAATGACACAACCAACTTGACCTAAGTTTTGGCCTTCACCACCATCTTGATGCAGGTGATCTTGCAATCCTTGATATAGGTCAGCTCTGAGTGTCTTTTGGTTTCTAGCAGCCCAAGTAAGATTGGACTGTTCAATGGATGCCCAGCCATCACAGGTGAATTCTTGAAAGAGCCTTTCTCCTTTAAAGAGATTTTGTGGCTCTACTGTGGATGGATGTACATGAAGTCAGTAGGCATACCAAAGAAGTTGTGTAACTTTCTTGGAACAGTATGCAGCATTCCCATTGTGCTGTTGCAAGGGTATTTCCAGATGCTAACCCTCCTCTCCATGTGGAAAGAAGAGTACATAATGTAGTGGAAGATAGGATGGATGGAGATTGCTGATTCGATGTAGACCACCACCTTGCAACTGTACAATGATGTCACAATCCATCTGCACATTTTCGAAACCATCTCCAGGAACAATTGCAGCAACCTCCTCCACAGTGGGTAGATTATATCTTCTATCATTAGCAGCCAGTTCCAAATGGAAATGCATGTGGACATCAGTATGCTTCTCAGGAGGTTTAGCCTATGTGATATTATATAAACAAATTTATTTTGCATAAAATATGACTACTCACTCTCATAATTTCATAGACCTGTTTGTAAAGTGGAGCATATGGATGAATTTCTCTGAGAGTGATATGGAGATCCAGCAAAATAGCACCATCAAGTTGAGGGTTGCATTGGATGTGCCTAATAATCTGAATCTGGAACAAGGCATTGTGGTTCTTCCCAGTCACCACCGAAAGAAAGCATCAGGCCTGTGTAATTGGTTGGAAGTCACCACCAAGAGAGTAAGTCAGGCCTGTCTGAGATGCCCTAACACATCACTGAAAGAGTGAGGCAGGCCTGTCTCATAGGTCATGAGACATCACTGATAGAGTGAGTTGGGCCTGTTTGATATGCTATGCACACCACCAAGAGAGTGAGTTGGGCCTGTCTGAGATACCCTGACACAACACCAAGAGAGTGTGTTGGGCCTGTGTCATCATTCAGGAGTCACCACTGAAAGAGAGAGTCAGGCCTGTGTGATCAGCCAGGAGTCACCACCAAGAGAGTAAGTCAGGCCTGTCTGAGATGCCCTAACACATCACCAAGAGAGTGAGGCAGGCCTGTCTCATAGGTCACAAGACATCACCAATAGAGTGAGTCGGGCCTGTCTCATGTGCTATGGTACACCACCGAGAGAGAGAGTCAGGCCTGTCTGAGATATCCTGACACACCACCGAGAGAGTGAGGCAGGCCTGTCTCATAGGTCATGAGACATCACTGATAGAGTGAGTCAGGCCTGTCTGAGATATCCTGACACACCACTGAGAGTGTGAGTCAGACCTGAAATAAACTGACACACCACTGCATCAGCAAATTGTCAAGTAACTGTGCAGTGCTGTATAGCCACTTACAGTGCCTACAGCCCTACAGCAAGGTCCCCCACTGTACAGTGACATAAAATGTGCTTAAAAGTGGATTTATTTGCTATACAAACAATAAAATTTTTGCCTGTGGTCACTGTACTCACTGTACCACTGTGTGAACTTGACTGATTTGCTGATGTGAGAGTGTGAGTCAGGCCTGTCTGAGATAAACTGACACACCACTGAGACAGTGAGTCAGGCCTGTCTCTTAGGTCACGACACATCACCAATAGAGTGAGTCAGGTCTGTCTGAGATGCCCTGACACAACACCAAGAGAGTGAGGCAGGCCTGTCTTGCAAGTCATGACAAATCACTGATCAAGTGAGTCAGGCCTGTTTCATTTGTTGTGATACACCACTGAAAGAGTGAGTCAGGCCCATCTTACGTATTATGAGCATGACCAAGGAAGTGAGTTGAGCCTGCCTGAGATAAACTGACACACCACAGAGAGAGTCAGTCGGGCCTATTTGAGATACCCTGACATACCACCAATAGAGTGAGTTGGGCCTGTGTCATATGACAGAACTGTCAAGTCCAGTTCCTCTGGGTTCAAGTCTGGCAGAGATCTGAAGGGAATAGGAATAGAGGGGAACAGAGGTTCAACTGAATGTCGATGGAGTTGCAGAGGTGCAAGATACAGAGGTACAGAGGGGTGAGGACATTGGTGCAGGACTTATGTGTCATGCCCTTGTCAAGTCCTGTGACCTTGTATTTAGAGTAGAGGAAGGTAAAAGGGAAGTCAGACTTGAAGTAGAGGTGACTTAGTTAATATTTGTACTGAAGGTACAACAGAGGAATACAGGAGCTTATATATGCTAGAGATCCAGAGGAAGTATGTATAAGTCCGAAACTACTAAGCAAAGGCAATGTGCATAGGACTAAGGGCAGAGATGGAACACAGCCGGAATGGCTGTATGAACTGACAGGTGAAATATAGACTATAACTGAAGGAGGTTAATAAAGGTACAAGTCTGGAGATACAACTCCTAAGGGAATTCATCAGAGGTGTGACGTTGGTTCGAGGAGTCTTAGTGGAGTTGGTTGGAGATGTATGGAGATGTATGGAGGTGACCAAATAGAGGTTGGAACAGCATATGACAAGGATACATCACCGAGAGAGTGAGTCGGGCCTATTTGAGATGCCCTGACATACCATCAATAGAGTGAGTCAGGCCTGTGTCATACGACATGATACATCACCAAGCGAGTGAGTCAGGCCTGGCTCACCAGTCAGCACACACCACTGAAAGGGTGAGTTGGGCCTGTGTGACACACCACTGAGAGAGTGAGTTGGGCCTGTGTCAAACACCACCAAGAGAGTGAGTTGGGCCTATGTAAGATACCCTGATATACCACTGATAGAGTGAGAGGGGCCTGCATCATACGACATGATGCATTGCTGAGAGGGTGCATCAGGCCTGTCTGAGATAAACTGACACACCACTGAGAGAGTCAGTTGGGCCTATTTGAGATACCCTGACATATCACTGATAGAGTGAGTCAGGCCTATTTGAGATGCCCTGACATACCATCAATAGAGTGAGTTGGGCCTGTGTCATATGACATGACACATTGCCGAGAGAGTGAGTTGGGCCTGGCTCACAAGTCATGACGCACTGCCGAGAGGGTGAGTTGGCCCTGTGTGACACACCACCAAGTGAGTGAGTGGAACCTGCCTCACAAGTCAGGACAAATCACCGATAAAGTGAGTCAGGCCTTTGTTATAATTCATGACACACCACTGAGGAAGTGAACAACATCTGGTGGTCATGATATATCACTGATGAAGTCTGTCAGGACAACTGAGCCAGATTTCGGTATGGCTGTTCTCTCGATCACGTTGTGCTAAGCACTCACTATCAAATGAAGGCATTCATGGATAATAACAAAAGGAGTGGAAATACAAAATGTTAGATTACAACAATCTAATAATTACATTATCAGATCGTCGGTGGTATCTAAAAGCTGTAGTAATGAGAGCTGAAATTCAAGTAGGTTGTGCTGGTGTTCACTGACAATAAAGAAATATGAAACAGCTTGCCAAAGACCTGGCACAAACATCCGGTTGAGCTCAGCAGCTGGGACGTCAGTAGTGAACCTACCCAGATCCATCTCCATGTGTTCGGCAAATAACGCAATATCAGTTAGGCCTAGACTGGTTGTTAACAAGTGGCTTATAGAAACGATCAGGTCACCTACCAGCGCGATAGACCTCTTGGCCTTTGACACCCATTGACGCAAGGTATTCATGTATGTCATTGGTGCTGTTATGCACTGCACCTGATGGGACATAAGTACATTGTGCATTTATTGACTGAATTGCTTACCAAACTGGACTTCACCATCAATGGCATCCATTTTCCTAGAACGTGCCGCTTGGTCTAGCAATCTGAGACAACATGTGCACATCAAGTGTTCCAGGTCACAAATACCGAGGGGTGTCAGCCGTGAGTGTGAAGTGGCGTCCATGGCAGTGGAGCTCAGCCTCTTAACATGTGTGTTGTTGACCATATCCATGTCTTGGACATTGGGCAACTTGATGTGTGACTCAGTGAGCATCCACAAACTCTTGCTGGATGGTTCTTCAATTGGCATTGGCAGCCAATCGAGAAAGACCGGTAAGGAATCGGCACAAGTGTTGGGACTTTGCGGTGATGTTGACATCCTCTGAAACTGTTGAGGAGATGTGGCATGTTGCGTGGTTGGCAATAGGAGCTACAAGTGTGGTGATCTACTTCGGGCATTGCTGTTCATGCGTTCTGTTTCCAGACTATTAGTAGTGCCGAGTGTCAGTATGTTGGAATATATTGAGCTCACCAGGGAACGGAACTTCATCGGCAAATGCCAATCAGGCTAGGACTTGATCAGCAATATCACTGTATGAGTCTATTCCTCCTACAATTAGTAACATGAGGAGGGAACTGTTGTGAGACTCACCCTCTCGCTCATCATTGGGAGTATCATCTATGATGTCAAAATTGGCATCTGATAGTGTTTGCTGTGGCAGGTGCCAAGGTACCCAATGATTGGTGAAAGAGTCTGTCAATGTCATGGAGATCAGGAATGAGATGCAAAGAACATAACAATGACAATACTCACCAGGCAGAGCGAATCAAACAGTTTTTTTCTTGGGCAGGGGCATGGTGGGGTTGCAGAATAGATGTGTTGTGCTGTGGCCTCCCTTTAAATTCATGGACAGTCAAAGCATGGGCCATTATTTGCTTTGATTAGCCAAGCACCACCACCTCAGCATCTCCCGAATTACCATTTTGCTGAGATGTGTCAACAAAACATTGTCAAAGCTTCAACATGTGTTTCCTCCACCTCACACCTTCATAACTTCCACCTCACTCACTTCAGACAACACATTCGCAAAATGGCTCAGAAAACTCTTGCTCAGAAGATGATTCAGGAGTTGCAAAGCAAGATGCTCATGGCACTGACTCAGATTGGTCAGCTGATTCCAAATGGCTCATCAAGGTCGGTGATCTGGTGTGAGGTGATAGAAGAGTTGAGGGAGGGAATGGTGAGTACCACAGTTTTGAGGTGGCACATCAGACACTGACTTCACACAGCGGATCATTGAGGCCTCATGGGATGGCTCCACCGAGATCCCTTGGTGAATGGTCACCTGTGCCATCAAGTTGTCGATGCTTGGCCCTGACCAGTACCTGTTGTGGGATCACATTCACCAGGCCAATGTCAATTGTCAGCCAGATCACCCCTGGCTTCATCCAACCCCCACCACAGTTACCACCAACTCTGTCACATCTGTTATGACGGTAGACAGTACTTCCAAGAAGGAGGGTCAAACAGGTGTCACCCAAGATGACACAAGGAGTCAGGTCACTGTCCCAGAAGCTGTCTCACAGGAATAGCGGCCTAAGTAGCATGACGAAGAACTACCAATACAAGGGCGGGTCAATAAGGGCAGGCAAAGGAGGTTGACCCTGAGGCACCACCAATGCCAGTCACAGGAGACGCCAAAGGCAAAGGCAAGGCCGTCAAGAAGATTAAGAAGGAGGAAGAGGCATGCAGATGACAGTAGCAAGCACCTTGGAAAGTGGCAGCAAGTGTAGTTTAGTGGCTAACAACAAGGCTGAGGTCCCTGAGTCGTCAGCTGGAGGCACCAGCACCGCCAATGACACCTCCTGACTGCCATGCAGCAGCTGCTGTGACAAGAGAATTTCATGTAAGCTCTGGGTTCAGAGCAAGGCATGTGACCAGTGCTTCCACTGGAAGATCAAGTGCTTTTGGGTCACTGAACGTTGTAGCCAGTCAGTCAACCACCCTCAGGATCGCATCAAGTCTCGTCACCAATTAGCATCACCATCTGCCAAACCGAAGACTTGTCGATTGAAGTCTCAAACAAAAGGCCCTGTGCCAAAGACTGAGGTTAATGAGCCAAAGCTGAAAGCCACATAGCCGAAAATGTCTGCTGGCCCTCATCATCGTCCCTGATTGCTATCGTGTGCATCATCAGACAACCCCTCAATGTCAGAGGCAAGCAGAGAACAGCCCTCAGCTGCCAAGTGTCCTCATCATGACAGCAAGACCTCACTACTGGCGACTATGACAACCATGAAGTCTTATCTGGTGGAGTTATCAACAAAGGGCCCAAAGGCCCATGGGAATGTTAAGAAGACACTCAGTAAGTAAATCATACAACAATAATTGGTATACTAAGTAAGGGTTTGCCAGTGTTTGACAGGGTAGAAATCCCCAAAATCAACACTGGTCCTTGCATTATCCCCGCCTGCTCACCTGCTCCAGGCCCATCTTCCTCCTCCAACATCAACACACTGACAACTCTTGCAAGATCAGCTACCAGTGAGGTCCAATGCCTTGCTGAAGAGTGCACCCAGCTGTGTTGCAACAACACAGTGCTAGAGCAGCACATTCAACTCCTCGAAAGTGGCCTCAAGACCTTCAGGGAAATCATCAAGGCCCACATCCCTGATCTCACTGACAGTCAGCTCCATTACCCATTCACCGACTCAGCGCAATCAGCTGAAACGGCAAATCCCAAGTTGGTGAACACACTCCCACCACAATTCTGTCCCTTATCACCCTCATTGTCAACTCCTCATGGAAATGGCCCTCACCCACTGACTGATAGTCTGATTGCCCCAATGTTACCCAACACAGAGGAACATCAACACTTGCCCTCCCCATCCCTCCCTGATCTCCCACAACACCAATTCCAACAGCTGGCCGATGAAGATTTACCAATGGAGGAGATGGCCGAGATTGATAACCTGGTCATTAGTATTGGCGCTGCAGTAACAAGGTCCGAAGGCAAGACTGGCTGGTCCAGAGGTTCAGAGCAGAGCAGAGCTAGCAAAGACCAGAGTAGACTGGAGCTCAGTCGATGCCAATGAGGACAGAACGACTGAGGTGCTATAGTATGAAGTGGAGGGTTTATATAGTGTATGGTAAAGGGACACTCGTACCTCAATTAGTAGGATAAGTGTAAGGATCACACCATACAATATAGTGATATGTATGTGCTCCAGAGTCTCGAAGATATGAAACACTGGAGATGGGACAAGTCAGTTATGAGTCCCCATGTCTGGAGGAGTCTCTGGACTTCAGACCTGGTGATATTTTGTCATGCAGTCATTGGCGATGTTGCCAACCCAGTGGCTCCAACTGCCAATGCAAGTGACAATGCA
Organism: Boletus rex-veris; assembly: GCA_038088795.1. NCBI lineage: Eukaryota > Fungi > Basidiomycota > Agaricomycetes > Boletales > Boletaceae > Boletus > Boletus rex-veris. The sequence continues at coordinate 15,269 of JBBPJQ010000424.1, forward strand.
ACAATAAGTGCTAACCAGGTCATTGGAAGCTGTCAAGTTCAGTTCCTCCATGCTCAAGTCCAACGGAGGTCCGAAGGGAATAGGGGTAATAGAAACAGAGATTCAACTGATCATCAATGGCGGTGCGGAGGTGCGGAGGTATGGAGGTATGGAGGGATGAGGATGTCAGCACAGTACTTATGTGTTGCACCCATGCCAAGCTCACATCCTCATATTTTAGAGTAGAGGAAGATGGGAAGGGAAGTCAGACTCGAATGAAGGTGACTAGGATTGATATTCATACTGAAGGTACGACAGAGAAATACAAGAGTTTATATATGTTTGAGATCCGGAGGAAGTATGGGTCTGGAACTACTAGGCAAAGGCAATGTACATAGGACTCAGGATGGAGGCGGAACACAGCTGGAATGGCTGTATGAACTGACAGGTGAAATATAGACTATAACGAAAGGAGACTAATCAGAGGTACAAGTCCAGAAATGATGTAACTCCATGGATGTCCATTGTTCCTAGATCAAGGGTTGTCCGAGATCATCTGGAGTTGGCCAGAGTTGGACTTGGCGAAATCTCGGATGTGACAGGAGCATCAACAATGGAACAATCAGTGATACTGCCAACACAGACATCATCACAGAGGATAAAACTGTGAAGATCACTGATGGTGGCATCAGCACTGAATCCAACAGCAACATCACTGAGCCAGGTGTTACAACTTGTTCTTTTCTCTTACTTGTACTCAATAGTTCAACTCTCGCTCTTGGACTTTATTTCCCTTTGTTGCTGACTCACTCTTATCACCTTATCATCTTATCTCTTATCTCACTTGCTTCATCAGCGACTAACTTCCTCCACCTTCCATTACTTTCTACAATCTTCTATACCTACCCTGAACTGCTGTATTCGAGTATATAAACCTTTGATACTGATACCTTGTACTTCAGCTTAGATCTTCTTGAATCTACCTTGTCCTCATTCTAAGACTCCTTTGAGCATTCGACTTGTCACCCTTGAACTCCAAACCTTTGAACCTTTAAACCAGTCACTCCCACTGTTGAGTGGAGTGTTTTCCTTGGACTTTATGCTACCATTAAGTGCACGCTTTACCTCTGAACTCTTTGAACCATCTTTCAAGGCTACGCTCATCCCTATCTGGGCCAAGCATAACACCAGGAGCCCCCGACCCAAATAATGGCGATGACATCCAAGATCTGGCCAATCAGATCACTTTGGGCAATACCACCAACACCATCACTCATGATGCCGTTACCAGTGATCAGATGGCTGACATTGATGATCATGTCATGGACACTGTGGGTGGAGACACCATCGGCGATGGCAGAGACACAATTGGCAATACCACCGAGACTGTTTCTTCCAGTGCCACTACTGGTGATCAAACAGCCAATATCAACGATCACACCATGGATTCCATTGGAACTGAAACCATTGGCAATGGGGGGATGGAGTTGCTCCCTGTGCCAATACAGGTGATCAGACGATCAATGTTGGCGATCAGAGCATGGGAACCATTGGCGAAGAACATATCAGTGATAACACAGTTGGTGAAGACATGTCACAGGTCAATCAAGTGGCTGAGACCAAGCATGTGCCAAATGCTGATAATGAAGGCAACACTGGAACATCAGCCCAATTGACAAAGATATCGGCTGCTGTGGACGAGGACAAGATGGTGGTGGAATAAGTCAGCTTTTGTATCACTATTGTCTCTTTATTTTATATACAAACTCGTACATCTGACTCTGTACATAGTAAATGTATCATCTAATCCATGGTCTTACGCTTTTTTGCCTTTGGTTGACCAGCCTTGAAATCAGCATCTGGTAGTGGAGGGGGTCACCAAGTACGTCCTGATCGCCAAGGTGTCTCAGCTTCTGGCATGCCCTGAGCCGAAGCAACACACTCCGTTGGCGATGTCTTTTCTGAGTTCCTGACTCTTGGGTCCAATCCCTTCTTTTGCTTCTGACTGACCCTCTTCTCAGGGCTGACATCTGGGCATTTGCCCTTTGGAATCTTCATCGGTGGTGTTGCTGGTTCATCCTTGATGTCCCATTTCATTGGCGAACCCTACAACTGGTTGTTATTATTGGTAATATGCTTTGAGGTGAGGCTGACCTGAGCCCGATTGAGCTGATCAGTGGGAGATGTCCTTTCAGAGTTCCCAATTCTTGGGCCCAATCCCTTCTGTTGCTTCTTACTGATCCTCTTCTCAGGGCTGACATCTGGGCATTCGTCCTTTGGAATCTTCATTGGTGGTGTCACTGGTTTGTTCTCGATGTCCCATTTCATTGGTGAACCCTATCACTGGTTGTTATTATTGGTAATATACTTTGAGGTAAAGCTGACCTGAGCCCGATTGAGCTGATCAGTGGGTGTCATTTTAATTCGTTTTACCTCCTGTCTCTGGTGCTCTGGCTTTGAACCCACAAGCTGTTCTGATGCCTGGCCACTGGCGGCATCCAAGTTCTTAAATGCATCAGCTGACTTCTTGCCTTGCTTGACTACCTGCTGAATCGTCTTATCAGGAGCCATTGGCCTTTCAATTGGTATATCCAATTCCTGATCATTTGATTGGCCATTGGAATTAGCTTGGAGTGTGTGTGCAGTTGGGTTGCTGGAGGAAGGTGCTTTCTGCTTCATTGCTGACCTCAATGGCAGGCCTCTTTTGTGATGATTCGGCTCTGCTGCATTGCTCTGGGCATCATGAAATTCAAGTGGAACTACAGGCACTTTCTTGTAAGCATTGTGCAAAGCTTCACTGGCATCGGTACTATATTAGTCTGATGAATTGACAGAGCAGGGGAGGATGGGTACCTTCTACTTCCACATGTTCTGTCATTCACCTTAGTACAGCCTGCCCATTGTCTGGGTTATAGGGGTTAATACGGTTAATGCAAGAAAAGTGTAGGAAAAGTGTGAAAATAGTATGGTGGGTAATAGTAGCTGTTACACCAGGAGTGAGGTGCCAATCACCTACTTTCGCCGAGCGTGCCTTTGAGGGCCCAGGGGTAGGCTGCTGAGTTGCAACACCTGCTTTCAATCTCTCCTTTTCCTGCTGCACAATGGATTTCCTTGGAGGTTGCATGGAGAATGTAAAACTGGTTTGGTCATCCTGACCAGCTGATACAGGATCCCCACCCATCGGCTTGGTTGCCAGCCCTTGACTCGGCATATGATCTGCTGTGCTTATATTAGCCTTTCCTTTGCCTTTGGACTTTGGCTTCTTGACAAATTTACGAGGTTTCAGGGAGGATTCCTGAGGCTGCATATTGGAAGGTGATTGTGCTGCCTGACTTTGGTCTGGCTGAGTAATGGCACCTGTCCCTACCCAAGTCACTGCCAAGGTTCCCCGATGTCCTGTCACATTCCCGACTGCTTGGCCTGCATCAGCAATTGTACTTCCTGCACCAACGTCATGTGCTGACCCTGATACAGCTTCATTCTTATGTGTGGGATGTCCCACTCGCTCCACAGTATTACCCTTGGCATACTCCTTTCCTTTGGAACGTGCTGTCATTTCAGGCACCCATTTCACTTTGTCTTCATTGGCCATATTCAGACTTCCATGACCATTCCCAATTGGCGACCTTCAGGCCCAATTTAGATCCTTCCCCAGGATATCCAGATGTGGTTGACTCTCCTTGCTGATTAGCATCATCCACTTCTGTATACCAGCTCTGCTGCCGTGCCTGCTTGATGGTATCCAGGGTATGACCACCAGTGGAGCCATTATCAGATTCATCAGGGTCAATTGCTTTATCATCTGCATTGCCTAGGGTAATCAGCCGATGTTCTTTCAGCCAATACTGGAACTCGAAGACATCATCAGGGGCCTCTTCCTGGCACTTCTTGATGAAAGTCAAAAATCAGATTGCATTCCCAGTGGTCATATGGCTGGGATCATCCAGAAATACAAACCCAGTAGGAAGATGGTGTGGCAAGAACATTCTGTTTTGAAACATCCTTAGCTTCTTGAAAGGAGTTGATGCCTTATCCTTTTGACATGCATCCCCTATCACAAACATGCATCAATAATGCCATGGATCAGCCAAAGTCTACATACAATAATGGGATGTCAGGAATGCCCTGACCAATGCTTGCTTTTCAGCCCGAGTGGTATCAGTGATATCGGGAATTCATGTTGTCCTGTCTTCCATTGTGATCTTTTTTATCAGTTTGGCTTTTCTTCACTTTCTTGTTCTCTGCCTCAGATGCATGTTCTTTGCTGTCTGCTTCTGCCTCTGGAAAGCATTCAGTGAGATACTTGTCAAAGGTGTCATAAATGACATCGGTCGCTGAGAATGCTGGTCTATTGGCAAAGTTTTATTAAAGTCATATCTGTCTTGGATGAGCTGATAACAAGCCGAGAAAAATGTGGACGTACATCTGGGAAAATAAATCTCCCTTGTCATCCTTATACCCTGACAGGATCACCAACTGAAGGCCACCATGCTTCCACAACTTCTCAGTGAACCCTTTCATCACTTTGTAGACCCCACACGTTACAAAGCTGGTTGTGGCAAATCAGCTAAATATAGTATAACATAATAGGGTGGACTTCACCAATGTTGAGCCTTTGCAGATGATCCCCGACTATTCCACTCCTTTGCTGTAGCTTCTGCAGCCTTTAATTCTTCCTGGGAGAGCTCCTTCATCAGCATCATTAGGGCCAGTTGCCAGCACTCTAGGTGTTCTTGAGCTTGCTGAACTATTCAGCAATTATGTCCCATAGCCATTCCTTATCTGTCTCCTGGATCACTGATCTGGCAGTCCATCTTTGGCTGAGATAAATGACTTTGTTCTTGCCTCTGCCACAGCCATGTCAGCACATCCAGTGATTGTATACCTTTTGCTGAAAGTCAATCAATGCTGAGGCATCTATCTCGGCACTTATTCTCAGTCTTGCTGATCATTCTGCAGATTCCACATTTTTATTGATATTGAGTGCATGTAGGCAATTGCCAATGGCCTTCCAGATGGCCTTTCTATCCTTTTGACTGGCTGCCTTCCATTCCTCCCAGCTCTCCTACAATATGAGAAGGACCTCCATTGCAAACACAGATGCATTGATGGCAGCTGATTCCTCTGGTGCTTCATTGGCCCCCTCACCCTCATCATCACCATTCTGCCCATTGTCCCTATTATCACCTTCTTCTGCAACAGTGGTGCTGCCTTCTCCCGCCATTGCATGGTCCACCCTTCCTGTATCAGCATCTCCTTTTGAGTGTTGTGCATTGGTGAGCTCATCCTCCTCTTTCTCAGAGTCTTCGGTTGAATCAGAGTCACCATGTTTGGTTGCCTGATATTCAGTGTTGGCAAAAATGGATTCTGTATCTGTATCGGACATGATAGACGGTGATTGTAGAGTTGGAAAGACAGCACAATACACATCAGAAATGTATTTCTCCTACACCTAATTTGCTTCACAGCATTTTTGGGTTCAGTCCCTATCTGGTCATGTGTCAACTGAAATGAGTGAAGCAATAAGGTGTGGTTACCCCCTGTTGTCATGTGACATGGATCAAGAGACAGATAATTGCTGTCCACAGCCGGTCAGCAATGTAGCACTCAGTGATATAATACTCCCTATTTGATCTCATTGCTATTAATGGGTGCCAAACATGACCGATGTCCTGAGAGTTAGCCGGTGTGACATAACTAGTATGGAAGCACAGCATGTCATGGCACAAGAGGGCATTAGGTCCAATGGTGGAATATATGGAATCTGTGCCAACTACATTGCTATTTAGTGATCATTATGCCCAAACATTATAGAAAAGTGAATTCCAACAAGGTCACTTGTCTGACTTGGATCACCAAGGAGACACATCAAGGAGAAAGTGCTAGACTGGCCAGATTACCTAATGAACCTTCACAGAGAGCCAGCCAACCCCACCCTTCAGTTTCACCAATGAAGGGCACCCCCTTCCAATCAGCAGTATATCATGGTATAGAAGGAGATGACAAAGAGCTGTGTTTCAAAGCCCTCCAACCATTGAAATTCCTGATGACAACAGTAAGGCCAACTGTGAGATGATAGTACCTTAGCTGATGTTAAACATGGTAGGCCGATAATAATTATCTCCAAGATTTAAAACCATACAAAGAAGAGTTTCTGCAATGTATACTGGACATGGAGGCTCCTCCAACACCACTAGTATGCAGCTTGTGTGGTGCCGATGGAGCATGCAAATGCAGTGATTGCTTTGGTTCTCCAATTCTTTGCAAACCTTGCATGGTAGAAAAGCATCGGCACAACCCATTCCATCGGCCACAGGAATGAACCAGCAAATTCTTTGAAAAAACGACTGGGTCTGGAGGATTAATTGCCTGTAGATTTCTCTAGCCATCTAGCAATTCAAATCCTGAACAAACAACAGCATGTATGAGCAAACACAATGTTTGTAGTTGACCTGGTAAGTAGAGTGGATACAGATGAAAACACAAACAGAACAGATACATATGGATCACAAACAGATGGATGGACAGTTCAATGGATGGATAGATGAATCGTAGGAGGCTTGAGGGTGAGTACCTAGTGGCTGTAAAGTGGGGGAATAGATGGATACAAGCACAAGGAATCACGGGTTCCTACACCGATATACACCATTATATATTCCTGGGTCAGAATGGGTGGACAGTGAAATTATCGAAACATTGTGGTCAATCTTGCATGTCATATCAAAATCGGCTCGGGAAATGTCTTCTCTCTATCAGCAGGAGCTCCTGGACCTTCAAATGAATGATTCCAATTTCATGAAGATGATTCAGATGAGTGAATTACTAACCTGGTGCAATGAATTCCCCTGACAATATCAATTCAGTATGAAGCCTAAAGCAGAAGTACCTTACTAATGCGAAGCAGTCGGTGAACTCCTCAACTGCTACATTCAACAATTTGTCCTCTGATGTTGTGTGCTCACTTTTTAGATAATAGGTCACCCTTTATCAGTATGGTAGGAAAAAAGTTAGGTTAGTTGCTCACCTGAGATGAAGTGAAAAGCAGAGTAGCAGTGAGAAGGAGGGGGAGTTTTGTAGACTTCATGAGCTCCAGAGTCACATACCAGTTCACACTGGCATTGTGGAATTTGTGAGCTTCATCAATAACTACAGTGGTGAACACTTGATCTTTGGAAATGAAATTTTTATGCAAAACTGAAGGTTTGACCTTTATTTCCTTTTCAATATCTTGCACAGACCAGGGGCCTATTGTATATATAGTCTTACTTCTCTCACCTGTATTTCCATTAAGCTAGTTCTACACAATATCAGTGTGAGTTCCTAGTGACCTTGAGTCCTGCATTGTTCCAGAATAAAGAGACCATCAAGTCTTTACATCATCTTGAGAATAGACTTCATTCCTACTCAAATTATTATACTACTTCTCACTGACACTATGCTCTTCATCCTTCGTGAGCCACAGCTCATCAACACTATGCTGTGCATTACACCTTAGAGTAAGCAAGATGAGAGATTAGTGAATGAAAAGTGAAGAAAAAGTGTAGCCCCCTTACTAAACTGTAACAGTTATACTCACACCCACACTTTCACCCTTCAGTTGCTCTTTATAGAGAACACTATCACTCCATTTTTCATAACTACAACATTCAAGAAATGCCCAATGGAGGCTGTTCTCTGTTTACAGAAGACTTAACTTTGTATTACAATGATCATACCTCATGTAAGCAGAGGGAAAGTGCAGAGTCTTCATGGGACAGCCATCAAGTGTCAGACTGTTCTGGACTACCAACTGGACTTTTAAGAGTCCAGACTGTCTGCTAGAGTTTTTTTCTGATGAAAAAACTGTCTGCCTCTTAACCAGAGATGAGGTAAGACTATCTTACATATGAAATTACAGGTTTCCTGCTAATCTATGGAGCACAGATCATTTATAGTTCTGTATAAACTAAAGTCCTAACTGTTAGTCTTCATTAACAGATGTAATTAGTATTTGTCAATAATTAACAGAACCTATTATTAGCTAACTCTAACTCTTGGAGAAGGGACCTATATACAGCTAAATATACTTAAGGCAGACCAACCTATCCAGATGGTGCTGTGCTAATCTTAAATCCTAGTCACATAGCTCAGGTATTTCAATATTTCTAACTTGTTGATCAGAGATTTCCATATATGCCCTCCAGCTAGAAAATGTCCCCCAGATTTTCAAATGCTCAGACAGTAGGTATTCTGCACCCTGATCTTCAGACCTTGGACTTGTCTTTGGACTGGTAACAGTGAAGTCCACTTCTCAGTCTTCAGACCTTGGACTTGTTTTCAGACTTGTAACAGCAGGCTGACCCCTGGCATTCAGATTGAAGGATGTGGATGCCCAAGAGTATTGCCATGGCAACTGGCAATCTCTGGCAGCAATCTCAACTATTTACAGCAGTTTGCAAAAATCCATGGAAAACAACTTGCAAAAGTCATGCCTCAGAGACTGCTGGGGTGGATTTGTTTGGACACTGAGTAATCAGCATGGACATGATGCTCGTGTTCATTTACCCAACATCATCCACCACACTATTGACTGCTGAACATCATCAGGTGGATTGCACCCCAATATACTGCATCACAGAGCAATGTTTCTGATGCTCTGTAGCTGTCTCTGCCCACTCTCTTCAGGTGGTTCAATTCATCTGTCTGTTTGGCCAATTTGATTCATATTGTGTACTTTCAACCTTGTCACACCTTTTTTGTATCTGTTCTATTGTACTAGTTTATGATTCTGGGCATGTCTGATGAATGTAAGCCTTATATTCTGCTATTGAATACATGTCTTCTTGAATACAAGTCAATAAGGTTCCTTACTAGTAGCCTGAGATAATTTTTGTATTTAATCAAGTGTATATATAGTTATCAACATTTATACTGTAGCTACATAAATGTGATTAAACATTGAATTCAAATGGTGAGGGTGATGGATAGCAATTGGCAATGAGCATCTGTAACAAGTACAAATAGATATGACACTGGCAGCCCGTGGGATAGTTTGGCAATGATAAAGTGGCCTATTACTTAACCTAAAATGCAGTAAAAAGGCCAAAATCTTGACTCTATGGTGTGCCAGCTTATCTGCTCATTGAGATACAGTGAGAATGTTGAGAGCATGGTGGATGTTGGGTAAACCAATGCAAGCATCATGTCAGTTTTAGAAAAGGTGTAAAAATATATGAAGAAGTATAGATAGTCAATTGTATAGGGAGAGAAATATTGAGTTGAAGTGTAGGTATATAGGTGCTTATTAACATAAACATGTACTAAATATGTAATCTAGTGTCTAGGAAATGTAATATGAAAATGTAGAAAAAGTGTAATACAAGTCTAGTGAAAAGTGTTGGTGTATTAGGATTTATAGCCACCATTCAAACAAAGGCCACTGCCAAAGCAAACACCATTTACATCCACTATAAGAGCAAACCATAGCCACCATAGCTACCATATAAGCAGATCATTTACAGCCACTGGCAGAGTAGATTCCATACATGGCCACAGCCAGAGTAGGCCCCATTCATAGTGTTTAAAAGTCTGGTCCAGTCCGGTTTTTGACCTTCCTAATTAGGCAACTGGTCCGAAACCGGTCCTGGGAAGGTCCCAGGGACCTGCAACCTGCAACTGGACCAAAAAAAACCGGTCCAAATGAGTCCTACAATCAGTTGCAACTGGTTGCAACTGGTCTTTTGAAGAACCAGTCGTCGGACCCCTATCCCGTGGGAAACACACTTCGCAGTAGTCACACGGATTGTAGTACAGACTCGGGGGGTTCTGTGGACCTAATATTCACCCAAATCGGTCCACACCATCAAGGG
>JBBPJQ010000425.1:0-25010 GCA_038088795.1 Boletus rex-veris
GCGGCGTACGAAGCACCTGCGGCGTTGGGCAGGCGCAGAGTAATCTTGTATGATCCCAAGGCGATCGCGCATTTTCATGCAAAGCAGACTTGGACGTATGTTCGGACACCTTTGTCGAAGAAAGCGTTCGAGCGTGGGGTAAGTGTCGGCTTGTCAACTAGCATGCCGTATCTCATACTGTGATATTTAGTTTGGACGAGGCATCTTTTGGGCTGATGGAGAAAGCCACATACGGTAAGTTCTTCAATTTGCTATGGCGAAGAGAAATTGATGGGTCCGTTAGGCAACGCAAGTCGTTGACTCCGGCCTTTAGTATTGCTGCTATTCGGCACTTGACTCCGATTTTCTACGATTCGGCTTACAAGGTACCCTTTTGGTTTCTTGGATTTCGTTTGCATCATGTTTATCACTGGTTCCCATTAGGCCAAGGGAGCTTGGAATGCCCTCATTGAATCGAGCGGTGAGGATGGTGCGATCATTGATGTACAGAATTGGTGAGCTTCAGGTATCTACTGCGTGTAGTTGATGTTTGGCTTAACTGTCGTCTGTCAAGGATGAACTATATCTCGTAAGGCCTCCCTCTCACTCTCTTAGCCCTGGTTCTACATCTCCTGGTAGCCTCGACATCATTGGTCTCGCAGGTTTCTCACATGATTTTGGTGCTCTCGATGGGAAACATGCCTTGGTCACCGAGGTATTCGATAGTTTTACTTCATCCACCCCTGCATCCGCGATCAACATCGGTGTTGGCCTCTTGGCGGACGTGTTCCCGTCTCTCGTACGGTTACCTACACGACGACAGAGGCTTGTGTGGAAGCTTAATAACGCAATGGAGGAAATATCAAACGCATTACTAGCTCGAACCAAGCAAGAGATGGATGCTGGTATAGTTGGTGACAAGGAAGAAAAGTCCGTCATCGGACTACTGAGTACGTCTCCCGTTTCGTGAACATGGTTCAAGTCATTAATGTGGTCGAAACAGTAAAGGGACAGAGGTCTGAGTCAGAGTTTCACTTGTCAAAGGAAGAGGTGCTCGCACAGGTGATTTGGGATCTTGGATTTAATTGCCGGGATTTCCTCAGTCTTTGTTCCAGATGAAAGTCTTGCTCATCGCCGGATATGAGACCACAGCAAGTGAGTTTCTATGCTCGATTCAGAGGAAGTGTGACTTATGTCTACACCAGTTAGCGTGACGGTAATTCTAACCACGTTGTATCTGCGCCAACACTCACCCCCCACCCGCAGTGGGCACTCATCGAGCTCTCACGAAACCTCGATATGCAGACTCAGCTAAGAAATGAACTTATCGAGCTTGGTCCTGCAGATCCGACATATGATCAGCTTTCTAATGGTCTTCCTTACCTCGATGCCGTCGTCCACGAAACCCTCCGCATGCACGCTCCCGTCCGCGAAACTACGCGGGTAGTACGTGTACCGTTTTCTATATCGATCCTTACTATGCTCAACCCCCACGTACTTTAAAGGCTGCCGAAGATGATGTCATTCCTCTCTCTGAACCGGTCCGCACGAAATCTGGCCAGCTGGTCGAGAACCTGTCCATCGCAAAAGGGACTGCCCTCTCCATTCCCCTTGCTTCCGTCAATCTCTCAGGAATAGTCTGGGGCGAAGACGCCAAAGTTTTCAACCCATCCCGATGGCTCGAAGACGACCATGGCAACAGCAGAATTCCAGCCAAGGCAAAAGATGTGCAAGGGCATCGTCATTTGCTCACGTTTTCAGACGGCCCTAGGATATGTCTGGGGAAGAACTTTGCGGTGACCGAGTTCAAGGTGGGTCATGTGGCGCGGTAGTATTGTTGTTGGATATCAGTCGCTAACACCGCATATACGGCAGGCCGTCTTGTCTGTACTTGTCAAGAACTTTGTCTTTGAACTTCGTGATGGCCAGGAGACAAAGATCGAGATGGGTAGAGGATTTCTTCCTCGGCCACGTGTAGCTGGGGAAGTGGGGTGCAAGATGCCACTCCGTGTGAGACCGTACACGGGGTGAGACTCAGTGTCGATGTTGCTATTTATCCATCTCTCTCGTTCTCGTTTCCTTCCGATTCCTGGATTCATTAACCTTGATAATACCATTGATAGGTAGTTAGAGAGCCGGGTTGACCTGTACATTACGCTGCAATGTAATACACGCTGGACACGTTCCTTGTTTCCTCTTAGCAGTTTGGAGAGTGTAGCATGTCCCTAGTGTATCATAATCTTACTTACGAGTCATTTTTAAGCTGGAATATCCGCGGACGACACAAACATCTCAGTGAATTCTCAGCGAACGCTTAGTCAGCACCCAAGTGCCACCACGAATCGCGCCCTTCGGTGCTAGACATCAATCCGAATCCTATTATTGAAACGGTAAACTCGAGGACCTTGGCTCAGTACCCGTGAACAAGTTATCAGACTAGAGCTATGCGCTGCACGAACCCAGGATATATTTCCCGGGGCCACTGGGTCATGCTTGATGATGTCCATCTTTCCTTCGACGCTGGTGATCTGAAATTAGAAGGTAGGTAAGTTACGACTTACTGTCACGACGCGTTTTGTGGAATTTAGGTTGAGCGAAAATGCCCAATGATGCCGCAAAACGCGTCGTGTGTGTATTTCTCACGGAGAACAGTTCAAGTATTGTGTGCAGCACCGTTTATGTACTCCCGCCTTTACCTGCAACCGTTGCCATCTCAGCGATCTCTCTTTGTTTGCCGCGTCTATGAGGATTTTCCTGTCATCATTGCTTATCTTCGCTTTGCCCATCACGGGCACTGCACTGGGAGGTAGCGGTACCAATGTAGGCGTACAGGTTAACCATGAGGCTGCGGAGGCCTCCGGTGGTAGGGTTCTTGCTTTTCTTTCCAACAAGTCCCCGTCTCACCCTTGGTTCACCAGATACGAATGCTTATGCAGCGCTCCTGAGTCGCTCTGACGTTCTCGAAGACATACAAAGCAAGTGCACTTTTAGACCTGCCCTAGTTCCCATCTTCATTTATATGTCAAATAGATGTCACTCTCGAGACGGCTCTTCGCGTGAAGGCCGTATTCGAAGCTTTTGTGGAACCCAACTTGTCATCATCATCCGACTTTTGGGAATTGGTGAAGGAATCAGAGAAGAGTCTGCAGGATTGTGTTCACAGCCTGCTTAAGGCCGCCGCTACGTACTTCAAGTCTACCAAATTCACCGACATCAGACTTACCATGAACCACATCGTCAACGCCACCACCGCTTTTCGCGATAACATCAAAGACGCTCTGGATGCTCACCATGTCACCTTTGATACATTCAGCGAGGAACTTGAAGGCATTTTCATGGCAATAGTGAACGATCTGGAACAAATCCCTCCCCCGGACAAGGCACCTAGTCACGCTGAAAGGGTAGAAATAGTCGATAAAGTCCTGGATGACACTGAGCAGGCTCTCATTGAGCTTGCTACGCGTTTGGAATTCAGGAAGAGGTCGTTACGACTTACCTAGATGCTTTGAAACCACAGGTGCATGCACTGATAGTTACAATTGGTATGTTGATTCCACCTTCCATGCTGCCGGTGAGGGTGGTCTGAAATTGCTACCCTATTTCATAGGTGATATCAACGAGCAGCATCCCCAACTCTTCCCTGCTCTCGCATTCAGTGTTGTGGTCCTGCTCATTCCGGAATCGTGGATACTGAGGCCGTTCTTGCGTATGTTTGGCTTCGGACCTTATGGTCCCGTCAAAGGTGCTGTTGAACGCCTGAGTCGCATATTCAAAGCTCAACTTGATAATCTAGGTTCATTCGCCGCTTGGCTGCAAAGGAGTTTTTGGGGGGCTGCGGTGGCACCCGGTAGTTGGTTTTCTTGGCTCCAGGCAGCCGGAATGGGTGTACTTCCAAAGTGGGCTGGGGTGGCCACCAAAATCCCCATGATTGGGGGTATTTTGGGATCGTTGCTTCCGGATCTCAGTCGTGGATAAACTGGTCGTATTTTTTGTCCGCATTTTTTTTTTGTTTCTCTCTTCTGTACCCTTTTCCCCCTGATGAATGAAGCATACGTTGACGTTGTGCATGTACGCCATTCCTCAGACAGCCTTGCTCGATAACGAGATGAAGGCCGCAGTACGTCGACATGTACACCTTCCCTTTGGTCTGCTCGACGTCCCTTTGTGGTCTGTTTACCCGATTGGTTGATGTTTGCTTCATATCTGACTGTCCCTTTGCGTTGTGGAAGATCTATAACAATTTCTTGTTGCGAGCGTCAACCCGGTGTACTCAGATCATACCCCAAACACGTGTGGCCTTTTAACAATTTCAGGTATCTACCGCGTAGCTGACGTCTGGCTCAACCGTCGTTTGTCAAGCATGGATTATATCTCGTAAGGTTTACCTCTCACTTTCTTTCCCCTAGTTTAACATATCCTGGTAGCCTCGACACCATTGGTCTCGCAGGTTTCTCGGATGACTTCGGTGCTCTCAATGGGAAACATGCCTTGATCACCGAGGTGTTCGATACTTTTGCATCTGCGGTGTTAACCTCTTGGCAGACATGTTCCCGTCTTCTCGTACGGTTACCTACACAATGACTCGGACAGAGGTTAATGTGAAAGTTGACCGACGCAATGGACTCAGGATGTGAGTATATGTTGTAGACATCTCTTTAGCAGTATAGCGACCCCTTGATCCTATCACTTATAGTCCTGTAGCAAGTTAAGAGTCTATCTGAAACATTTTTAAGCTGCAGCATGAGAATTTCTCGAACATGTGAAGCAAGTCGCGGACTAGTAGCCTCAGTGAAATTCGGCGAACGCTTAGTCAGCAGAGTAGGAAATCACTTTTCCTGCAGTTTCACGAGCAAGTCAGTTCATGCTCAAATCCCAAATCACACCCTTCGGTGCAGGCATCAAATTGAAGCCTGCTGATGAAAATGAGGGAAAACTTGAGAACCTGGGGTCAGAACTGACCAAGTTCTACTAGAGCTCTGTGTGCACGGTATGCAACCAACGTCACAATCCGTGGATATATTTCCTGAGCCGGGTCATGCTAATGCATTCATGCTGGTGATCTTCGCCACCTGAAATTGGAAGGTAGGAAGGTTCGAACAATGTGCCAACAACGTGTTGTATATTTCTCACGGAGAACCGTCTAGTACGTGCAACGCGTTTTATCCCTGCCTTTGGTCTGTGACCTCCACTGTCTTAATACCTCTTTGCTTTTTTGCGTCTATGAAGATTTTCCTGTCACCACTGTTTATCCTCGCTTTGCCCATCGCGGGTGCTACACTGGGCGATAGCGGTACAAATACAGGTGTACAGGTCAACCATGAGCATGTGGAAGTCCCCGGTGGGTTTCTTGCTATTCTTTTCAACGCTAAGTCCCAGCTCACCTCTGGTCCACTGATTTTACTAGATATTTTCAAGGCAACCTCACAAGCGTGTGAGTACTAGGCGATCCGGATCGAGAGACGACGCACTGATGTTCGTGTAGCGTTCTTCAGTCCCTCTTATATTCTCGAGGGCATACAAAGTAAGTGTACTCGTAGTCCTACCCTATTTCCTATCTTCATTTCCATATCATAGATGCATTTCTCCCGCCGGCTCTCCGTATGACGGGTTTAATCAAGGCTGTTGCAGAACCCAAGCCGACTTCATCTGACTTTTGGGAGATGGCGAAGGAATCTGAGAAGAAATTGCAGGATTATGTTCACGACCTCCTTGAAGCCGCCGCCGCGTACTTCAAGTCTACCAAATTCACCGACATCGAATCTACTATGAACCACATTGTCAACACTACGGCCACTTTTCGTGACGACATCAAGGGCGCTCTGGACGCTCACAACATCACCTTAGATGCATTCACCGAGGAACTTGAAGGCGTTTTTATGGCAATTGTGAACAATCTGGAACAAATTCCTCCACCAGACAAGGCACCGAGTCATGCTGAAAGGGCAGAAATGGTTGACAAGGTCCTGGACAATACTACGCAGGCACTCGTAAAGCTTGCTGTGCGCTATGGAATTGAGGAAAAGGTTGTTACGAGTTACCTAGACACTTTGAAGCCTCAGGTGCAGGCATTGATAGTCGTAGTCGGTACGTTGATTCCGCCTTCCATGCTGTCATGGAAACTAACCTGTTTCATAGGTGATATCAACGAGCAGCATCCTCAACTCCTCCCTGCTCTCGCGTTCAGTGTTGCGGTCATGCTCATTCCGGAATCATGGATACTCAGGCCTTTCTTAAGTGTGTTTGGCTTTGGACCCGCAGGTCCCGTCAAAGGTGCAGTTGAAACTCCGGAATTGCATGTTCGAAGCTCAACTTGACACTCTAGGCTCGGTTGCTGCTTGGTTGCAAAGGCGTTTCTGGGGGGCCGCAGTGGAAGCCGGGAGTTGGTTTTCTTGGCTCCAGGCAGCTGGAATGGGTGTACTTCCAAAGTGGGCGGGGCTGGTCACCAAAGTTCCCTTTTTGATTGGGAGTATTTTGGCAATGTTGCTTCCCTGTCTCAGCCGTGGATAAGTCGGTCTCATTTTTGTCCGCTTTTTTGTTCCTTCTTGTACTCTTCCTGACCTGCACTCTAATGAACGAAGCACGCGATGACGCCGTGCATGTACTACCCTATTCTATCAGCCAGAGCATGATGAACGAGATAAATGCAGTATGTGTGCAATTTCTCTCGTCCGCTCGCCATCCCTTTGCAGTGTGTCCACCTCTAGCAGTTTGGATAGCAATTGTGTTTCGAACTTGGCAGTTCCCTCGCGGACGAAGAAAATTCATCGTGGATGCTTCGGCGAAACATGAAACATGAAAGCTTGGTCAGTGGCATTAGCAATAGGCTCACTCCGTGCATGCTCAAATATCGACCCGCTCGGGCCCCGGTTGTGCAGTAATGCAGGCAACTGGGAACATAGGCTCAGATCTAACCATGTCCCCCTTGCGATCCACTTGCCATCATTCGACACAGCGAGACACCAACCACTGGCCGCTTCCTGTGCTCAGTCACCCAGTTGTTTCCCGTCCTCCACTCGCCACACTCGAACATCGCTGGTGGCATGGCCGCTCACCATATACTCGCCGTTCGCTGAGAATGCCACTGCTATTATTCCGCTACCAGTACCGATTTTCGTTGGGCTGGGAATGCTCTACCCCGATGGTCAGGATAATGGTAACACCACCTCGCCAGTACGCACAGTCATCGTCATCGATGGCGCCATCAGTGGTTCAATGTACAACGAACAAGTTGTGGTGTGTTGTCCTTTTTCCCACCGTACACACATTGCCTTTGATCAAGACGAAGATAAAGGAGACATGTCTCACTCCACGAAGCAGGTACGGATTTCACCGGTTCACCCCCGATACGGTCGTCTACCTCCACCCATTTTGACACGCAGTCACCGCCGCAAGATCAACCATCATGCATGTCTGTTCATGGCCTTCATCTATTCTCTCCATCTGTACATCTGCGTAGGTGGGAAACCGGATGTTCCAAGGGAACATCTCTGCACTCCGTTTCATCCAAATTGTCGGTCTGACCATCTCCGATGGTCCTCGATAACGAGGTTCACCCTAGTCAAACCTTCGGTCTCCCGTTTGCGCCGACCGGTTATTCAATTCAAGTCAGATTTCTCCGCCATTTTCTGCTTGGCCTGTGCGAAACGCACAGCCTGTCAGCCGCTCAGAAATTCCTATCCGCAAAACGTTAAGTAGTGTCAACGGCGGACCCGCACATGCCCCACTGTTGCAAAAGGTCATTCTTTCCCCCCATCCCATCTGTCTCGTCTCCCCAAATATCTCAACACAGTCCATCGATACAATCGGGTTCGTCCTTCTGGGAATGGGATGTTGGCACATCTGTGTACGCACGTCGTCGTGCAAATCAGGCACCCTCGCGAAAGCAACACGACATTTGCACTGTCTCACCAGGAGCAGACTCGTTGCTGAACCTGTGTGATAATGATATTGCAGTATTGAAAGAGCGTGATCAATCAACATCATGAACAGCGAGTGGTAATGTGTCTCATCGGATCCCTGTGACGGATGGTCCAAGCTGGCAGCTCCACGTTGCGGCGGAGAGCCAGCCTCGTGATGAATCCCTACTGGCATGCAAAGGGACCAATCAATTCTCCTCACTTTCCGTTTGCTCTCATCATCCAACCCTCCCTGCGGAGAGTCGTGTAAGATTGCAGTTGAGTCCGGGTCCGGCGAGGATGCAAAGTATCGAGGGTCCGATTCACCATTCAATCTTTACAACTGCTTGCTAAACTTTATTGGAACAGCGATGCGTTCTGATTGGTGATCAACGCACGGGTGCTAGCTGCGGTGGCAGTCCGCGTAGTACTACAGTAGCCGAAACGCGCTAGGCTGGGCCAACCGTCGTTCGAGTCCTGGAGCACACTGGGGCAAGATCGTATTCCCTTTTCGGCGTCACGCGTCTCATAATGACGAGCCACTGTAAGTTGTTGGCTAGGTTCGAATAGATGAACTTGTGAACGTGAACATCGAGAGCGAAGAAGGGCGCCACGCAGGTCATGTCCAAGATCATAGATCGTCGATCGAGCAACCGATGAAACAGGTTCAAACGAAGTATTCATTCGTGATCCGAGATGCTACATCACAACACATCGAGTACACGTACATTGTCCAGAATATCAGCCAACGAGACGGCTTCCTGAAACTGTACCGTAATCAAGTTATCCGCCGCGACTCGCCTGTAGTCCAAGGTGCGTCGACCCGTCGATGCCAGCGCCACCAAGAGTGCACCGAATGGCTGTCTAAGACGGGCGACGAGCCGTCGAGCTCGCGTTTCCTTGTCCATCGGTGTCGTACGAACGGGAACAGGGTGTGACGGCAATTCAGGTGAAGCGAACGACGACGCATCGTCGTCGATTTCCTCGTCATCGATCTCTTCACCGTCTGTGAGTGGGGAGGGGGGCGGCGCAACGTCGTCTTCTATGAGCGCACCGCTATGTATATCTTCGCGATCCAGGACAGTCTCCAACCACGGGTGAATCAGATACAATGTCTTCATCCAAGATAGATCTTGTCTCGTCTTGATTTCTACCATCCCAAAGGCAACAGTTTCTGCGCGATAAACACGGCCTGAACGCGTCCGATAAGGTGTAAGAGGTGAGAGTTGGAAGGCGATGCATGGAAGTTTCATCCGGCTCGCTGCAAACCAAGGTGGGGAAAGATCGTTGAGACGCTCGTATAGTCTCAAGGCTGAGTCGAGGTCGAATGAAGAAGAATGCGAAGCGGTGATGTGTCTTTCCATCTCTGCGTCCGAGATGGGTGGCGGGAGGTGCAACGTTGCTAGTCCACTGAATACGGTGATGTGGGCAGGCAGGCAACTATTGAAGCTGCCAGGTTCGCCAGTCCACGCAAGGATGCTCACATCTCCTGATCCAGCGAGAATGTGTGCCAATAAACGTCCCAGCGAACCTTCCCCTTCACCGTAGATTGCGGGTATACCGGTAACCGAGAAAATGCCCACCAACGAGTATGCAGCATCTTCTACCAGCGTCGTCTCTCGGGTCGAGGCGAGACATAACTTTTCGCGGATGCTCGTCAAGCCTGGACGAAGCGCCATCAATTGCTGTGCGGACACGCCGGTGGCATGCTCCATCTCCGAGATGACTTCCGGCGATTCTTTGTGGTTTGGAAATTGTAGATCAAGATAAGGGGTCCAATCCTCAGTGTAGAAGTGGATGATTTTGGAGGCAACATATTCCTGGAGAGTCCAAGCGCGGGTATTCCAAACGCTTCTCACGAGGGCGCCTCGCTGCGATGAAGAACGAACGCCACGGAGGAAGACAATCATCATGGCCGAACCCTGGTACCACTTGAACATGGCCACCAAGGCTTCCTGGAGGAAAAAGTGATCCGATTTATCAATACAGCATGTGTCGCTCCATGCCCAATCGAATCCGGCATCCCGAACGAGCTTGCAGAATGTTTGTAGCTTATCGTGGGTCGGAGACTCCTCCAGGTCATACACGGCTATATGCACCACCTGCTGGAACAGCGGTTCGTTGTCTTCCCATTTGTGCGACAGCATGACATAGGGGAAGTACTCTCGCACTTCACGCTTGATCCGGACATAGTCGATGCGTGTCGTTGTGGATGACACAAGCTCTTTGAAAATCGGAAGGGACTCAAACGCAGAAGCTCGCTCGGCCCTATTGTGGAGATGACCCGTGGTTGTGTTGATGAGCACGCGCGGCGAATGAAGAAGAGTCCGATGAACAATTTTGCGTATCGTTGCTCGTGTGCTCGATGGGCTGACGTACTGGTCACCGTGCCCTGCCAAATAATATAAACACGTCATCTTTAATAAGGATACGACTCACGTTGAACGTCGGGATCAGGTGACTCCGCCATCTTCGTGAGCATAGTCTCGAACGCATCAGCTGCGTTATCGTAGTCTCCGCTCTTGTGTAGAGCGGAACGTTTTATCTCGTAACCCCATGGAGACAACGGATCGAGTGCAATCACCTGATTATAATACGTCAAGAGGATCGACCCGCATGCAAATTGAAGTACCTCGTTTGCATCATCCAGAGCCTCTTTCCACGATCCGGTTGCTAATCGTGCTTTGCTTCGCTTGATGAGGATCGCTTGCGGGGAGGAGAGGATCAGAGACAACGCAGTAGAATAGTGGGAGACAGCCTCGTCATATCGCTGGACGCCCACTACTGTATCTCCGAGACGCTCCAGTTTCTTTGAGGAACGTTGCCCGAACACTTGCAAAATATGTCAAATAAGCAAATACACTGTACGAGATGGCACTGCGGCTGCTTACCACGAACCCATTCCAGATGCTCGCCATGCCCTCCCAATTCAGTCTTCAATTCGTGGAAACACTTGGCTGCATCGTTAATGCGACCCGCTGCATCCAAGGTTTCACAAAGTCGCTGTCGAATTGTGATGTCGAGATGATCGAATTTCCATCCGGTTATCTGTCAGGGACGATTTTCGATTTTCGATACGTTGCAATTTAAAGCCTACCAGTGATATCGCAAAGAGGGGAGGCCCAACGTGGTCTCGTATCTGGGCCCGAGCATGCTCGAACGACTGTATCGCAGCCTCATAGTCACTGGACTCCATCTGCGAGTTTCCAAGGAGAAGGTACATGTAAGCCTTCCGGAACTGTCAGTTGCGATGTTCGCCGCATGGTAACGTGTTGTGCACGCGCCTGAACCATGTAGCAGATAGAGTTGAAGGAGACGGTGGCAATGAGGTCGTCTACGTGCGATATCGCATCGGGATGTTCTCCGGCTATGAACACGATGATAGCCTAAGAATTATGAGCAGTTAAGTAAATGGTAACCGAACGTTGAAGACACAGACCTTGATAAGAAGGAGAAAGGTAACATGAGATGAATGGAAGTGCTCGAACGCAATGTCGCAGGCCCGATATGCCTTGTGCTTTTCCCCTTTGCTGACATGGGCTACACTTTTTGCAAGAAAGGCGATGACGGACGGCTGAATATCAAGGGCCTTGCATAAATGGGCATCAGTATGAGTATGTCAGTGTTTGTGAGAGTCAAGTGATAAACACCCTTTCGGCATCGACTAGGGCTGCATCCCACTTTGCTAGACGAGTCCGCACGAGAGCTCGACTAGCGAATACGAGATGAGCCGGATTCTGAGACTTGGAGATCGCTGCAGTCAAGAAGGTCTCTGCGTTTTCGAGTTGATCGTGCTTCCACGAGTCCAGCACAGCGTCGTCGATCTGAATGTCAGGTTCCTGGAGAGTCGGGTGTAGAGGAGACGATGGGATCGATGAGGCTGTCACATCGTCGACCTCGATGACGGGCTCATGGGGTGTGGGGTGTAGAGGAAACGATGGGATTGAATCCTATGCGGAACGATGAACAAGAAAGTTACTGAGATACGTCCTAATCCAATGAGACGACGCTTACAATTATACGAGAAACACGTATGATGCTGATTTTTCCCAGACTTTAACAGAGTAGGGAGTAGCTGTCGCGATGCGATCCCCTGTCGGCGAGTATTTCGCTGCGATCACGTCCTTGTGGTGGGATAGTATTTGCACTTGTTTGTTGGATGCGACGTCCCAAACAACGACTCCGCCGTGCGACGCTATGACAAGTCTCTTTGAGTCGGGCGAGAAATCGACGGCGCGGATGTAGTGGATGTCCTTGTGCTCGAAGACTTGCTTGTATGTCTTCGCGTCCCAAACGGAGACGCCGTCCTCGTCTGACCATGTCCCCGCTGCGATCCACTTGCCATCATTTGACACAGTGAGACAACAACAGTTACAAGACTCAGCGCTTCCTGTGCTCAGTGTTGCCATTTGCTTGCCGTCCCCCACTCGCCACACTCGAGCATCGCCCTCATGGCCGCTCACCATGTACTCGCCGTTCGTTGAGAATGCCACTACCAATAACCTACCATCGTCGATTTCGATCGGCTGCCAGGGATGATCTAGTCCAATGCTCAGCATACAGGCAACACCATCTTACCAAGACGCACCAGTCATCGTACACGATGGCGCCATCAGTGGTTCAATGTAGCCAAGTCGTGGCGACAAATCAACGAACAAGTTGTGGTTTGTTGTCCTTCGCACCATACACACACTGCCCTTCATGATGATATAGATCAGTACTCACGCTCTATCACCTCGTGTTTTCAGTGCCTTTGTAAGCCGAGTTTCCAACGACACCAAGGCACCGTGTCGCGAAAACGTGCATACGAACGAGTGTCTGCGAGAGATCGTCACCACTTCGACGCTCCATCCTTCACTGTGGAAAGATACCTACTGGACGATTTCAAGATAAAGGAGACGTATTTCGCTCCAAGAAGCAGGCCTGGTGCCCGGATCGCAGCGTTCGGCATAGTATATGCCATGCTTCGTTACCCAGTTCGCGAGTAGGTTGCTAGAGCGATTTCACCTCAGATGAGTCTGTCTACCTCCCCATTTCTCCCATACATACTTGACACGTAGCCACCGCCGGTGACTTTTATCTATTCTCTCCACCTGTACACCCACTTAGTCCCAGAAAAGCATCTCTGCACAGTGTTCTCCAAACTTTGATGATCCTTGACAATGAGCTCGACCGATGCCAGCCTTATTCTGGTCAAACCTTCGGTCTCCCGTTTGCGACGACAAGTTGTCCAATCCAATTCAGATTTCTTCGCTATACTCTGCTTGGCCTGTGCGAAACGCACAGCTTTTCAACCGCCCGGACATTGTCAATGACGGACCGTCTCATGCACTGCCAGTGCAAAAGGTCATTCTTTCCTCCATCCCATTTGTCTCGTCTCTACAAATATCCCAATACAGGTCATCGATACGAGGGGACTCGTCCTTCTGGGAATGGATTGTTGACACGTCCTGGACACACTTTGTCACGGACGCTAGGCGCTCGCGTGAAATAATCTGTCATTCGCCAAGCGACGCCCGTTTGCCCTTGTAGGTCTTTGATCAGGGTCAGTACGACGTTGGCAGTGTGGATTATACGTTTCGCCAGTCGCGGACCTTGGTTGCTGAACCTGTAATGACGTTGCAGTATTGGAAGAGCGAAATCGACGTCCGGAATAGCGAGTGGTAATGTGTCCTATCAGACCCCAGACGGATGGTCCAAGCCAGCTACCCCACGATGTGCAATCTCGTGATGAATCTCCGCCACGCAAAGGGACCAACTCTCCTCTTCACTTTTCGTTCGTCCTCATTATCCAACCCTCCCCGCAATGTTCAAGTTCCCCGTTGAGCCTGCCAGATTCCATGGTGCAATGTAGTCATCGATAGGCGGAGTACTGTGTCTGTTCATCTTCGACGGGTACCTCTGCTTCGCTCACGCTTGGATGTTCTGACAGGTCACTTCTCAGTTTCTCCTGGTCGTTGGCCGGCAAAGACTGATACCCATGAGGCGATAACACCCAGTCTGGTACTAGCAAGGTGCTCATCTCGGCTTCGACGCATACATTGTGGAGCTCACACCGGGCAGACAAATCACACAAACACCACGATCCGACCGACCGACTCGTGCCATCATAGACAGCATAGCACCGTGGAGAGACGGAGTTTCAAGTAGGCTGAGCCACTCTAGGCGGGATGGCAGGGAGAAGGGTTCATCGTTACCGGCAACCCCGATGATCAGTTAATTTACCGAAAGGTCGCTCCAATTTGCTGTAGATCCAAATGTAAATGGATACATCGTTCCATCGGCGACGACGTTCGGCGTCACGTTAGATAAGTACCATTCCTTAAATTGTCAGTCATCTACGATACTACTATTAGAGGCTATCACTAGACAGCGTATGCCTGGCGATGTGCCAGGACATCCTGACGACCCCGCTCATCACCTCGTGTTCCCGGCGCTTGCTCGCCCGCCCGCCGTGTTCCCAACGGGTAATCACGTCTGCCACGCAAGATGTATACGAACAACTCTCTGTGACGTCACCCACTTCCCCACACACTCTCATGTCCATTGTCGAGATCTCTATTTGACCATATATCGCTCCACGAAGCAGTCATGGTACCTGCTCACATCGTGCAGCATGTACGTATGTCGTGGTTTTCATCCTCACCAGGTTGTTATACCCCTGCCTCGACCCTTCTTCGTTTCCATGTCCCGTTTGCGAAGACAAGCTACCCAACAAGACTTACTCTGTTTTACCTGCGCGAAACGAACTCTTTCACCGTCACGTCTGATTTTCACTGCTCTTTCGATAACATCGTGCGCAGCTCGTCAATCGTGGAGGAATTACTGTCGAAAAAAAAACATGGTACTAACGACGGATGCCCACATGCCACACCGATGCACAAGATCAGCCCCTTCGCATATCATTTTTCTTGTCTTCATCGTCCTAGAATGACTCGACGGGGTTCCGAGACACATACTATATCCCAGGAGTGCGATCAACAAAGGTTGAAAAACCAATAAAATTACGATTACTTCTACTCGATGATATCGACAATAGTAAGATCGTAGAGAGGGTGACATGTCCGAGAAAGTGTCGAATGAAATGGCAGGTCAACAGTGATGTTAAGATACGAGTGCCGTGTAACCGATAGATATCACTAGAGCACGTCGATCGTCTGCGCGCTAGCTATGAGGACGTTCAGCGGTGTGTCGTCCTGCACCCGGACAGTGATAAGACTCTCCGAAGCGACCCTCCTATACTCTGCCACATTTTGACGCGTCGGCGTCAATAACAGCGCACCAAACGGTTGCCTCAGACGAGCGACAAGCCGGAGCGCTTCCGTCCGCTTGTCCGTCAGCGATACAGGCGAGGGCGACAAGAGTGACGCAGCTCCTCGAGGTCGTGTACCAAATGGCAATCCAAAGCGGGAAGCGAACCGCGCCGTTCGTGATTGCAGGAGGGGTGATGTGGTATGGTAAGGGCTAGATAACGGGTCAGGCTCCCCAATCAAGAGAGCCTGATCGTCCTCGGATGCGGATGTTGTCTCGACCACAGTTCCCACAGGTTGTCGGTCGAGGAGAAAGTCAATCCATGGGTAAACAAGAGTCAGGGGGTCCAATCGGGAGAGATCTTCTGTGGTTCTAATCTCTACAGTCCCAAGGGCATCCGTCTTGGCGCGAAATACACGGCCCGACGCACTCCGAGTTGCTGATACAGGGCCAAGCCTGAAAGCGAGGCATGGAAGTTTCATCCGTTGCCCTGCAAACGACGGTACAGGAAGTTCATGAAGTCGGTCAAGCAGCTTCGTAGCCAAGGTGAGGTTGAATGAGGAGGAACGCATTCGGGCCACAATCGTCTCCATTTCGGCACTTGTGATGGCGGAGGGGATGTGTGACGTCGGCAAGTCCTTGAACACGATAATGTTGGCTGGGAGGCAGCTATTGAAGCTTCCCGATCTGCCTGTCCATGCGAGGATGCTTGTGTCTCCCGAGCTCGTGAGTATCTGTGCCAACAGTCGCCCAAGTGCTTGGTCCCCCTCGCCATATACAACCGGCAAGGACATGGAAAACATGCCAAGCAGGGAGTAGGCTGCATCCTCTACAAGGGTCGTTTGCCGTGTCGAAGCTAGACACAGCTTCTCCCGTATAGCGTCTAAGCCTGGTCGGAGTGCCATCAACGCTCGTGCCGAGATACCTGTTGCCTCCTCCATCTCCTTGATGATTCCAGGCGACTCCTTGTGATTCGGAATGTCGAGATTCCTGTAGGGCGTCCAGTCCTCATTGTAGAACCGGACCACCTTCGATGCGTGGTACTCTTGGAACGTCCATGCACGAGAGTTCCAGATGCTCCGAACAAGATCACCACGCCGCGATGGAGAGCGAACGCCAAGGAGTAGAACGAGAGTCAGAGCCGAACCCTGATACCACTTGAACATGGAAACTAGAGCCTCCTGGAGCACGAAGTGATCCGCCTTGTTGATACAACATGTATCACTCCAAGCCCAATGTAAACCTGCATCCCGCACGATCTTGCAAAACATCTTGAGTTTGTTGTGGGTGTGGGATGCCTCGAGTTGGTACACCACCATTCGTATCACTTGCTCGAACAGAGGCTCATTGTCTTCCCATTTGTGCGAGAACATGGCATAACGGTAGTAATGTGTAACATCATGCTCGATGCGGGCGTGGTCGATACTTGTCGTCGTGGAGGAGATCAATTTGTTGAAGACTGGGAGTGATTCGAATGCAGCAGCTTGTTGAAATTTATCGAGGAGGCGGCCAGAGATGGTGTTAACGAGCACGCGTGGCGAGTCACGGATGGCATCCTGAACAGCCCTCCGGATTACCATTCTCGTCTCTCCGGGATCTGTGTATTGATGATGGCGCTCTGGAAGGCAAGATCAGTAGGTGATCTTCAGTATTGATGCCGACACCCTTACCAAGGATCTCTGGATCAGACGACTGCGACATCTTCGAAAGCATCGCCTCGAATGCTTTTATCGCATTTTCATAGTCGCCTGCCTTGTGTAATGCTGCATGCTTACTCTCGTAACCCCACGGGGACAGTGGATCGAGCCTGATTGCCTGGTCATGATCTATCAAGAAGAGGTAGCCTCCGTGAGACAAAGTGGTGTACCTGGTTTGCGTCATTTAACGCTGCTTCCCACGAACCCCCCGCCACTTGCGCCTTACTTCGTTTGATGAAAAAAACTTGTGGTTCGGTGGGATCGAGAGCAATCGCGGCTGAAAAATAAGAGATGGCACCATGGTGCTGCCCAGAATTCATCGTAGTATCCCCGAGACTCTCTAGCTTCTCCAGGCAACGATGCTTGAAGTCTAGCACACAACAATTGCGTCAACGACAACACCTAGATGATATGCGAGACCACTCACCAAGAACCCATGTCACCTTTTCATTACACGTGTTTATCTCCTCTACCAACCCATTCACCATTTTCTGGAAACACTCACTAGCGTCGAGTGTACGGTCGATGTTTTCCAAACGTTCACACATAACACGGTAGATGGCGAATCTCGGAACAACAAACTCCAGACCAACCAAAAGGTCAGGCCCATGAGGCATGCAAGAACCAAAGGAGATACTCACACTGCTAGCGGCAACTAAGGTATCTTTCCAAGAGCGACTCATCAATGATGTTTTTGCCCACACCTTTAAGAGTGGTGTGGTAGTTGGTGAATTGAGGGTCGTCGCTACGTCGTGTCGCATTGCCTTCGAGGCCGCATCATCGTCGCTTTCGGGGGTGGAGAGATATTGGTGGGTGAAATCTATGGAGAAGTTTCAAACGCACGGCAACCAAACAGATGGGCCAAAAAGCTCACCGGCAACCCATTTGACATTGGCCTCGCTCATGTATAGCTTTGAGCCATATGTATTTACCATCTCATGAAGAAATTGCCCTGCATCATCCGTGCGACCCACAGCAAGCAAGGCTTCACAAAGACGCTGTCGAGACCTGATGTCGAAATCATCGAATTCCCATCCGGTCATCTGTCAAAAGTCGCAATCAATTTCGACACGTCGCAAGATAGTCATCAAGGACTTCACCAGCGAGATAACCAAGTGCGGTCGACCCCAATAGTGCCGTATTTGTGCTCGAGCACGTTCGAACGACTGTATCGCACCGTGGTAGTCGCTGCGCTCCATCTGCAGGCTCCCAAGGAGAAGATACATATATGCCTTCTGGAATGTCAGTGGTGATGTTCGACGCGAGTAGCACGTTGTGCACGTGCCTGGACCGCGTAGCATATCGAGTTAAAATGGACAGTAACAATGAGGTCGTCTACGCGCGATATCGCATCGCGGTGCTCCCCAGCCATAAATACGATGATAGCCTAGAAAAAAAGTCCAGTGAGTAGTTGAAAGACATCCAAGTTTGGATAATACGGACCTTGATAAGAAGGAGAAGGGTAACGTGAGATGTATGAAAGTGCTCGAGTGCGATATCGCACGTCCGAATGCCCTTGTCCCTTTCTCCCTTGCCGACATGAGTTACACTCTTTGCAACGAGGCCGATGACGGATGGCTGAATCTTGGTGGCCTTGGTACAAATTGAGGTGAACGTGAGTATATGTGAGAGTAAAGCGATAAGTACCTTTTCGGCATCTTCGAGGGCGGCATCCCATCTTTGCAGACGAGCCCGCACGAGAGCTCGACTGGCGAATACATGATGAGATGGATTCACGGATGTCTCGATCGCTGTGGTCAATAACGCGTCCGTGCTTTCGAGCTGATTGTGCTTCCACGATTCCAGCACAGCATCGTCAATCTCGATGGCAGGTTCCTGGAGGGTGGGGTGTAGACGAGGCAATGAGGTTGAATCCTGTTTAACACGGTGGTCAGAACAGATGTGCCCAGATTCGAGACACGATGCTTACGATGATACGAGGCAGACATTTGATGCTAATTTTCCCATCCTTTCCACCAATTGCGAGAAACCGATCGTCTAGAGAGAATGCGATTGAACGTATGTCTTGAGAGTGTGGGATGAGACCAAGCTGGGCGCATGTCGATGTGTGCCAAAGCGTGACAGTGCTTTTTGTAGAGTGTGCGATGAAATCCCCACGCTTCACCGGCAGGGCAATGCACGAGCCACCACGGACTGGCCATTCCGCGACTGCTGACCCGGTGGACGCGTCAAATTGCTTGATTTTATGGCCGGACGAGACAAAGAGGTGGTCGCTAAGCCAGAGGAGACCAGCGTTGTACGACAAAATTTCTCCTACTCCG
The DNA here is from genome assembly GCA_038088795.1 of Boletus rex-veris. Lineage (NCBI taxonomy): Eukaryota > Fungi > Basidiomycota > Agaricomycetes > Boletales > Boletaceae > Boletus > Boletus rex-veris. The sequence goes on from JBBPJQ010000425.1 coordinate 19,105, forward strand.
AGTCTGATCTTCTTCACGAGCAAGTAATCGTTGCTATTGCTGATGTAAACCAACTCTTTGGTGGCTGTCGCAATTCGACCACCCTGTGGCGAGTATTTCGCTGCTCTAACCAAATCTTCGTGGGGGATTAGATGCTGTAGTTGCCTGCGAGTCGCCACGTCCCAGAAGGTGACTGTGTACCTTGATGCGGAGGCGAGCCTCTTCGAATTGGGCGAGAAATCGACGGCGGTGATGGCCCGGCCATACCTGTACAAGAGGACCTGTTCGTACGTCTTTGCGTCCCACATGAAGACATCACCCCAGAGTGTCCCCGCTGCGATCCACTTGCCATCTTTCGACACAGCAAGACAGTTGACGGTGCTCTTCGTGCTCATTTTTGCCATTTGTCTGCCGTCCACCGTCCGCCATACCCGAACCTCCTCGCCATCGCCGCTCACGATACACTCGCCATTTGCTGAGAATGTCATTGCCCGTAATTCGCGGCCGATGTCGATGTCGATGGCTTGGGAATACTCTTGCTCAACGGTCAGCATAAAGGCAACTCCATCTTACCAATACGTACCAGCCATTGTCACAACGCAGTGGCAGCGAGAGTCAACGAAGAACAAGCTGTGGTTCGTATCCTCTTCGCATTACATACTCGTTGCCTCATCAATATGTACGCCCATCACCTCGTGTTTCGGCACTTGCTGTGTTTTAACAAACGACCCCTTCTCTACCGAGGCGAGCCGACAAGCCGTTCCTCGACACACAGCCTGGGTCTGTTTGCGACGGCAGGTCACTCAATCCAACTTAGATTTGTTGGCCATGTGCTGCTTGACCTGCGCGAAACGGAACTCTTCCTTGGCTACTACGCACGTCCTTGGGCAACATTATGCGCAGCTCGTCAACCGCTCCGAAATGACTATCGAGACAACCTGAGTGCTATCGACGGATGCCCCACATACCATACCGGCGCAAAAGGTCAAAACCCTCTCCCACTGGCAGTCCATTTTTCTCGTGTGTGAAGATAGCAGACTCGGACACCCGATAACGGAACGAGGAAGATGTATGACATTGGCTGTGGAGCTCATGCAAAAGGAATTTTGCTACGCTCAGAAAGGCACGAGCGGACACAATGGCTCATTCGCGTACCTCGGAGGCTTGAGCCGCTCGTCCTCACGCTGCTCCTCGCCCGTATACCTTCCTGCCGTGGTTCCCGCAAGGCGATCCCACCCGCCCATCCAGCTGACGCCCACAGCAGGCATCCGCTTCCGTTCCGGGTGCCAGGTAAGCGCTCGCGCTTCATCCAAACCTGTCAAGTCTTCAATGCATATGTACAGTAGTAGTTTTCCTCATTGCTTGTGCCGTACCTATCATATTTACCAACGAGTAGAATAATATGACAACCAAAGTTACCAAAACCACACTGCCCAAATAGCAAAGGTCTCGCTCGAAGTTTGATCATCGCGCTGGTACTCTAAACTGTTGGATACTTTTGAAGCGTGCCTTCACCGTACTCTTATGATTGCAATCCTCTACCATGCCACCAGCACTCAGTTCGGACCGCTCACCATCAATATTCATCTTTCACGGACATATACCAGCTATGCATCTTCAATGACAGGTGCACTGCCTGTACCAAGTGTCGGCGATGACCGTGCCGGACACATCTCACTCGAAACACCTCACTCGCAAGGGGACCGCAGTACCCTGCTCCCCCGCCACCTTTGGCCTCGGTAAAACACCGTTCACTATTTCAATCACCGTCTCGGGTCCATCTCGAAGTTCAAACACAAAGTGTTTCACGAGAACCGACAGCACAATCTGTATGTATAGGTCAGGTCAACCCTCACCCAAAACGGACACAACAGCGAACAACAGACGATCCAAGTGCGCATACCTTAAATTCGGTGACCGCAAATCCTTTGCCAAGACATATCCTGGGACCATCGAGAAAGGTCAGTAGATGTCGATGTCCCTGGATCTCTTTCGCCGCTGCCGGAATACCGTCTTCCCTGATCCAGCGTTCAATATTGAACTACTTGGCATCAGAACCCCAGAGTGCCGTCGAGCGATTGATGGACGGTACTGAGACAGACAGGTATGCCCCTTTTGTGACAGAGACGTGATCGACGAGCTTTCCAGACCGGGTGCGTACGGGCTTGCTCAACGGTATCACGTCGTCCACCGCAGCCTGTGCTCGATGAATATTTCGCCAACTGGTGGTCATGAATACTTGCCATGCGTGTAAAACCAGAGAACGGAGCATCCATACGAAGCGTTTCGTGAACCACAATATCGAGGTATGGGAGACCGTTGAGAAGTTGATCATACGTTGGGTCGGCCCCGAACTCGAGAAGCTCCGCTCGCAGTTTGGATATCTGGGTTCTTGGAGAGTTCAATCAACGCCCACTGATACAAATTTCACCCGTGAATGTCAGTAATACATTGCTTTGTTTTAGATGGCTTCATACCGTCAAGCTGACTAAAGTGGTGATGAGCCTAGTTCGATTCGGATGCTAGACTGGCTTACTCGACGTGGACTCGTAGCCAGCAAGAAGTAAAACCTTGGCCTGGCGAGAGCAGTCAATGAGATATCGGTCGATGTAACATTTCGATTCATACTTGTGCCATCACCTCTTCACGCGTCAAGTGGCGCTGACCACCTTGGTCTTCCGCCTTGCCTAGACGGGCCGAGTCATGTCACCAAACATCGGAAGATATGCAGACATACTTAGGAGACCCAGGATAGACTTCGCTTCGCTCTCACTCAGGGTACCAGCTTCTTTCTCTTTCCTCGATTTCGTGAGGAACGCATTTGAAATTTCGCCCATCGTGTCATTCAATCTCTGCCAGTGCTTCGACCGTGCTATTGGGAGTCTCAGAAACCATGGGAATACCTGGGCGAGCATAACAAAGAACAAATCAACGGTCTGGTTGGCACTGCCAACCGAGTTGAAGGCTTCTTCCACCAGGGGTTTTTTGCCATCCAGCGAACCAAAGTGATGAGAAAATCCGGCTATGCCGATCGTGTCGAGACTAGTCAATTTGGTTAGACGCCATGACAATGAACCCAGAAGTGCTTTCATACGAGATATGATTCATCCTAGTCCCACATCAGCCTGTCAACTGATCATCCGTCATTCATCATTTACGTACCAATTCTGGACCTCAATCACAGCGTCACCATCATCATGTTCTTCAATCAAGGAATCCCAGCCTCCTTTAGCCTGAACATTTTTCCAGGAAATTCTCAACAATCGGGAGATTGGATGCAAACCTTGTAAGCCGATTCATAGAACACGGAGATTAGATTGCCAATGGCAGCATTATGAAAAGCTGGAGTCAAAGTCTTCCGTTGTCTGTATCGGATCCTTTCAGAACGAACATCCCAAAACAAAAAGGGAACACTGACCTTCGGTGATCCTCTCCCCTCGCAGTCAATAGGCTGCCCTTGCCTACCTGTGCAACTCTGATCAGCACACGCGACGATCACCAAGCCTTGCTCCAAATCTCCACTTACGATGCCCTCCGTACCAATCTTTGCAAAAGGTGCTTGTATATATGTCCATGGCTCTCCCCTGTAGAGATGCGCTATGGCTTTGGGGTCGCAGAGGTCGATCCTTGTGTTTCCCAGTATCCATGGGATCTCGTACGCCCCACCATATTCTTCCGCCCATTTCTCGTACACCTCCCCAGAGTCAGTGGACAAGAAAATTATTTTACTGACACCCCACAAGAGGGAGGGACTCGATGGGCCACGGAGCGCGGTCGTTTTCAGTCGACGGCGGATAACTTGGATGACTTTGAGGAGAGCGTACGAGGCGCCTAGTGCGAACGCGACGTTGATAAGACGAACACCCTGCACAGCAGAAAGGTGGTGGACGAGAAATGCACGAAGATGTTCGAGCGTGTTTAGGTTCGCCATCATCGGGTCAGGCAGCACCTTTTTCAAACTCCGATGGTCTTACAGACCTCATTTCCCTTGTAAAAAGGTGCTGCCAAGGGTGGGATGAGCGCGATCGCCACGAGGGTGGGCTGCAGAGGCTCCGGGTCAAGGACGAGTTTTGAAATACTTATGTCTCTACTTACTTCAGGGAATAGGACATTCACGAGATCGAGATCATGTTTTGCGCCCATCTTACTTGCCGACGGTACACTTGAAGATTCGGAGACGCCGGAAGCAGATGATCCGCCGGAAAACATGGGGGATGTCAGTTTTCCGTCGGAACGCGATGGTGAACGCTCTTCAAGAAGGCCATGTGATTGAACTTGATCACACTAATGACGCTGCCGCCCTTGGAGAATATTTCCGGAACAGACTTGCCTCAGGCTGCTGCGAGCGAGTGCTCGTGAATCGTCAGGCGAACAGGTGAACACGTATTCAAGGGCCTTGCCACCGGCCCTCGTTCAAATCTCAAGGCTCCAAACTTGGGATTCCGAGTCCTTGATCATAGTCTTAATGTGGTCGTTTTGCTGGCAAGTAGCTTGAATGTTCCTCGACTTTGAATCACACGTTTGCGTTAGTAGGGTATGCGCAATTACAGATATGATACCTGTACTACGATACAGCAGAAAATAGAAGTTTGCGGATCCCATACCGCTACGCAACTCTCCTAATCAGTAACTCGAGAGCCCTCTTCACCTAGAATCACCGGACGCGGCACAATCCCCCCAGCAAAACCCAACTTTGTCTGGGGTCCATCGCGGAACTCGAACTTGAAGTTTCTTATGAGCACAAAAAGGACAGCCTAGTGTTCATTTGACGCAAACCATCGACGTCTCAGGTTCGACAGGAGCGACTAGACGTATCTACCTTGAGCTTGGCGATAGCAAATCCCTTCCCCAGGCACGTCCTGGGTCCATCAGCGAATGTCAACAAGTGTTTGTGCCCTTGGATTTCCTTTCCCTGCTATGGGATGCCATCTTCATGAATCCATCGTGATTAGACTCGTGATGGCTTGAACTGTTTTGCATCAGGTCCCCATAGTACCTTGGAGCGGTTGACAGATGCGATAGGAGCCGTAACAATTGTTCCACGAGGAATTGAGACATGGGTGGCTGGGGTTGGCGAGAACGGCGTCACAACGGGACCACTCGGGGGAATAATGTCGTCCTCAATGGCCTACACATGGAAATGAAGTGAGGGCGTGTATTGGATAAGAACCGACAGAAACCTACCATACGTGACGATTCTCCGAGTAGGACATGTAAGCGCAATGTCTCGTGCACTACCGCATCGCGATATGGAAGTTCGTTTGTTAGTTGTTCCCATGTCGGATCTCCATCAATCTGGGAAAGCTCCTCGCGTAGTTTGTCTTGAGCATCTTGATCTCTGCACAGCTCGATGAGTGCCCACTGCAGATCAGAATACCTGAGTCCAGAGAAGAAAACAAGCAGAAAACGTCGCTATATGCGTACCGTCAGACTAACTAGAGAAGTGTCAGGGCAGAAACAGAGGGGCAAAGGTGGGTGCTTTACTTGATGTTGTGTCGTAGCTAGCGAAAAGGAAAACCCTTGTCTATATCGGAGAATTCAACATCTGCTCCTTTGTTTTATCCTCTGCACTTACTTGTGCCACAACCTCCTCAGGTGTCATATGAAGCGCTGAATCAGTGCTCTCCGCCTTGACTAGTGTACTCGGTCAGTTGGATCACGAAGCTATCATCCAGGTTGGCCTTTGTCAGTCCAGGGTCTGATCGTCAGAGCTCCCCAGGTGCTCTCCCTCTACCAAGCCATCCGTCTTTGCGAACAGCTGGGTAACAATTGCACTCGTGCTGTTGTGCAACATCTTTGATCACCAGATCCTGGGTGTCCGTTGCAGGAACTTCGATAATTACCGTTGCCCATTTTGCACAATATACTGTCATGTAAATACAAGCCTAAAGCCACAGTATACCTCTAGATCTTGCAAGATGATCACT
>JBBPJQ010000426.1:0-24994 GCA_038088795.1 Boletus rex-veris
CGCATCGGACCTTACTGCGACGGAAACCATACTATTGGCAATATCAGCCAAATATTTGACAATTGGCGATGGAAGGTACCTATATAATTGTATATAAGAGTATTACAATCTGCATTGGCAGATTGCATGAAATTATGTACCTTATGCGAATTATAATCCGATTATAAAGGCCTATAGCTCGCTTGTTGTTTTAGTGATGAAACGTCCGGAGGTCTACAACATCAAATTTCAATAGGTTTCGAAGCAGGCAAAACGGCAGAATGTGGGAATTGGCAAGTACGCGTGCCTGGCACTGTTCAGGCCGTCACTGAGAGTGCTTGCATCATCAGGTTCAAAGTTGACAGCTCCAACGTTAGTGAATGGTACAGTATGGCGTAGTCGTACTACGTAGGTTACAAAATGTCTAGTATGCGTACATTGTCCAATATATCAGTCAACGAGACGTCATCCTGAAATTGTACTGTAATCATACTATCAGTCGCAACTCGCCTGTAATGCCGCTCTGTACGTTGGTCCGTCGTTACCAGCGTGACCAAGAGTGCACCGAATGGCTGTCTTAGATGGGCAACAAGCCGTCGTGCTTGCACCTCTTTGTGGTCTTCAACGGACCAAGAAGTTTCACTGCGGGGACGGGGGTCATCGGTGGATGCCTCGAGGAGCATCTCGTCTATCGAGAGGGAGTGCTGAGAGGAAGATCTCGAGTGTGGGTGTGCGTCGGAGTGACGTGGAGCGGAGAGGGTGGGTTGGAGGGCGGTGTGGGGAGACGGGAGATGGGAACGATGGTGGACATCGACATCCAGGGGGCGAGCACGAGGATAAAACTGGTCCATTGTCGCCATATCCACGGGAACAAGTGGTGACGTCGAACGCGGAGTCAGATATAGCTCGTAGTCCTCATCTGATACCGGTTCATCGTCTGAGGTCTCAGGTGAGGGTGGTGGCACATCAACATCCCCACTCGGCATATCTTCATGAAGAGGATCCAACCAGGGGTGAATGAGATATAAAGAATTCATCTGAGAGAGATCTTGGTTTGTCTTGATTTCCACCATTCCGAAAGCGGCGGTATCCACGCGATAAACATAACCTAAACGTGTTTGGTCAGGCGAAAGTGACGGGAGCTGAAAAGCGATGCATGGAAGTTTCATCCGCCTCGATGCGAACCAAGGTGAAGGAAGCCCGTGGAGGTGGTCATGTAACCTCAGGGCTACATCGAGGTCGAATGAAGTATGTGACCTGGCAAGGATTTTTTCCACTTCAGCTTCCTGAATGGGTGGTGGAAGGTGTGATGCTGCTGGGCTATTGAACACGGTAAGATGCGCGGGTAGGCAACTGTTGTAGCTGCCAGACTCCCCAGTCCATGCAAGGATGCTCACATCTCCAGATCCAGCAAGAAGATGTGCCAACAGACGTCCTAGTGAACTCTCTCCCTCACCGTATATCACAGGTAAGCCAGTAACCGAGAAAATGCCAAGCAGTGAATATGCAGCATCTTCCACGAATGTCGTCCTCCGAGTTGAAGCGAGACGCAGCTTTTCCCGGATGTTGGTTAAGCCTGGACTAAGGGCCACCAATTGCTGTGAAGACACCCCAGTGGCTTGCGCCATCTCCGAGATGATTTCAGGCGACTCTTTGTGGTTGGAAGCGCTGAGGTTTAGATATGGAGTCCAATCTTCTGTGTAGAATCTGATGACCCTTGCAGCAATATATTCTTGCAATGTCCATGCACGAGTGTTCCAGATGCTCCTCATGAGAGCACCGAGCTGCGATGAAGAGCGAACTCCGCGAAGGAGAACGATCACCATAGCTGAACCCCGGTACCACTTGAACATGGCTACCAGGGCTTCTTGGACCACGAAGTGGTCTGAATTATTGATACAGCAGGTATCGCTCCACGCCCAATGGAATCCGGCATCCCGAACAATCTTGCAGAATGTTTGCAGCTTGACATGAGTCGGAGATTTATCCAGGTCGTATACCGCTATGCGTATGACCTGTGGGAACAGTGGTTCGTCTTCTTCCCACGTGTGTGATAGCATCACGTATCGGAAGTATTGTCGTACTACGCGCTTGATGCGGGCATAGTCAATGCGTATTGTCATTGATGATACAAGTTCATGGAAGATTGGCAAGGATTCGAATACAAATGCCTGCTCAGTTCTATCATGGAGACGGCCAGTGGCGGTGTTGATAAGCACGCGTGGAGAATGACGTATGGCCCATTGGACAACTCTGCGAATGGTTGCTTGTGTGCTGGATGGACTGATGTATTGGTCCGAATGCTCTGTCAAATAATATGTCAAATCTTCTTTATGATAGTAATGAGGATATAGTAACTCACGACGAATGTCCGGATCGGCTGACTCTGCTATCTTCGAGAGCATCACCTCATATGCATCAATCGCGTTTTCATAGTCTCCCAATTTTTGTAATGCCACATATTTCCTTTCGTAGCCCCAGGGTGAAGCAGGATCGAGCGAGACCGCCTAATGATGATTTCTCAACAAGAACTGAGTTGAGCGAGAGAAAGGGATGCACCTCATTTGCATCGCGTAATGCCTCCTCCCATGAACTCCTGGCCAAGTACATTTTGCTTCGCTTGATGAAGAGACCTTGCGGTGCGACCGGATCCAGGGACAACGCAACGGAGTACCGGGAGATAGCGTCGTCATGTTTCTGAGCATTCATTGCAATATCACCGAGGTGTTCAAGCTTCTCGTAGCAACGAGATTTGAAGGCTGGCCGAACGGTGGACAAAACGTCATCTCCCATAGGCATGATCACTCACCAGGAATCCACTTCGCCTCCTCGGCTTGTATTTCCCATGCCAGTTCATTTGTCATTGCGTGAAAACATTCAACCGCGTCCACTAACTGGTTGACTATTTCAAGACGTTCACACAAGACTCGATATATTGAGAATCTCGGAATCACGAACTCAAATCAAGAGTGTCAGTCCCACAAGGTAAATTCAAGGAAAACGAGACTCACACTGGCAGCGGTGACCAACGCGTCTTTCCATGAGCCACCTGCAGACGTTGCGTTTACCCTCTCCTTCAAGAGTTGAGTGTGCCTCTGTGAATCGAAACCGCGGGACGTAAACTGCGCGGCTTCTTCGTGGATCGCAATTGACTCGTCAAGGTCGCCAAGGTCACCGCCCAACTCATAGCGGATCCACAATGCGAGAACAAGATTGGTCAATCTCTGAAGCCTGTCGAAATAATCGCGTGGAGTATCTTGCACCGCTTGACGAAGCGCCAGAATCAATTCGTCAATGTCGACCGAGCTAACGGAATTTATGGCCTTGTAGAGTGCGTACATCTGCAGTGCGAGATCAGCGGCTCGATGTTCATGGGTGTCTTCTGAGCAACTAGCTCGGAGCTCTGACGCGAGCCTCACAATCTCTCCCGGAAATTCCTCGACCCCAAGCTTCCCATAATGATACAAGAGAACTTCCACGAGGTGCAACAAAGTGGCAGGTCGATCTGGGTGACTGGCAAACCGCAACCCAAGTGCTTCTCGATAATATGAGATGGATGTCGAGAGCTTCATGGACCCATGAACGATCTGACAGCTGATAAAGTAGGCCCTGGCTATGTTGCACAGTACGGCAGCACGGCAGTGATGGTTAGGTGGACAGGCCGCAAGAGCGCGTTCAAAATGTCCAACAGAGACCGCAACAATTTCTTTTCTTGGGTTAGTGTGGTACCGGAGGAGAGCATTGTGCCCCTGATCAGTGAATTGCGCGAGATCCGAAGAGTCTTCCCACTCGAACTAATGAGCGAGCCACGATCAGCCAGGACAGTATACAATATGGCGCGACCCACATGCTTGTCATGATTTGAACTGCCTCCCAGCTTACGGGAAGGTTGTCGCTCGATGGTGATATGTAGTGAAGAACAAGGTGATACAGGTTCCCCTGTGGGGAACATGATTACTGGCCAGTCTTCAGTACTCGGCACTAGTTGCATGAAATACAATACTTACAGTGAGTGTTGTCGTCTAAGTCTCCTACACAAAGTTCCACAGTGCGGAGGATTTCACCAGTGCCCAGCATGGGAGAAAACTCAAAGGATGCACATATGTGGAGCAGGACTTTCATAGAGCGTTCGGATGGTCTGAAAATCATGAGGACGAGAAACCGATAGAATAGAGAATAGCGTACAGCTGAATCCTCTCATCCCACTCAACAATGCTATCATGGAGGCGTACTGGCTTATTCTGAGTCCTTCGTTTGGTGCCACCAAATTGCACGAGAACATAAAATCCGACAGGTATTCGGCTGAAACCAGCAATGGGATCCGCGGCTCGGATACCTGCGATATGGATGTTTAGCATCTGAAAGGACAAATTTATCGGGGTACGTACGGGTAATGTCAACTTGGAAGTTGTCAGAAGAGGGCCCAGTATGCCAGAATTCCTCGGATTTATAAAACACGCGATGTGCACCCGCTTCAGTACGACCGTAGGCATCGACGAAGACTGAACTATTGATATCCGTGCTAGTAACAGGGTTTAGTGAGCATTGTGCATAGAGTAACGTAACGGAGAGTTGCCGACTTTTTGCCCTCGAGATACGCTGTACCTAAGAAGAATCAGAAATAAGCCATGAACTCGTTGATCGAGTGCTTACTATTTTCGGGTTGCGAGATCACTGAGTAGTTTTCCGATAAGAACTCTTCGAGACGGTCCTCTTGTGTAAGTTCCTCTTGCGTAAGTTCCCCCTGGACACCTGGTAAGTATACACATATCGGAAGTTATGAAGACGAACTGTCTCGAGCAATGCTATCCATTCGCTATCATGCGTAACAGCTACCAAGGCGCTGGGATCCTGGAAAAAAAAAACATTATTTCTCCGATGGTCTTTGAGTTTCACCATTCAAACCTTCTTCAGTAGATATCGGTTCATAATATCAGCTGGATGAAAGGGCTAAACGTTGCTCAGTCATCGAAAATACCCAAAGTCAACCCTCATGCCAACCTGTGATAGTGTGGGTACGTGGTTGACATCTACATCCCCGTTTCCTCGACGGCGTGGTTTAGAAGTTTTACTGAATCTCCGGAGAAATCTTGCCAAACCACACGGATCCTTACGCGGCCGAACAGCAGGCACCGGCTGAACCTCAGGCTTCTGAGACAGCCATCCCAACACATCATCTCGCACTGCGATCTTGAACCCTCTGATGAATATGGTTTGATTGACACTGCCATTGTGGCCAGGTTCGGGCCCATCACGACATTCCAAAGGAAAGGTACGCTTCCAGTCTCTCCTGGTACATTCGTCCTGTCGTGGTACCACCCAGATGCATCGATCTTCTCTACCTGTAGCATCGTGGAACGACGCGAGAGACCAAGAAGGTGCTTTATAGAATCCAGTAATCAGGTAGAGGGAGTCGTTGCTGATGCTCCCTCCGTAGTGCTCCTTGGCTACTTCATACCAGTCAAAAGCACGCTCTACCGCCACCTTGCGAAAGCGCTCATTGGCTTGGAGCTGGAGTTTGTGCGATGTAGCGCCATCTGGGAGGATCAGAATCGCTCCCTTGGCGGAGGACGGGGTGAACTCATAGTGGCCAGCCCTGCAAGCTACGAATCAGTATCAACCTTTAAGCATCCTTCATGAAAAATCACCGTTGTGACGTCGGAGGGGGTTGGGTTATACCAGGAGAAGTGATGATACAACCAGGAGGATCAGCGTTGGGATTGACATCGATTTCATAGTCAACATCAAGTTTGGTAGGAGCGAAGTTGAAAGTGACACCGAGACGCCGATTGTTATGGAGAGCGTGGTTTGGACCATAAGATATGTTGAAGAGAACGTTGAATGCGCCATCCCAATCAACATACCCAACATCCCCGATCTGGAGTCCGTCCCGTCTATAGCTGGACGGCAGTGTATTGCTCGGTTCTGGAAACCACAACGGGTATCCGCGATTTTTGGGGAGACATTTCGCATACACATCTTGCGGGGAGTCGCACATGTTGACAATCCCCGACTCCCACGAAGTGGGGGAGGGTTTTCACGGGCAGAAACGGTCCACTCTCTGCCAAGGGACTCGTGGGAAATAATTATCTAATACTGTATGGAGCCTCGCCTGTCGTAGATTTACTGGCCTCATTCTACGTTCTTATTTCCGACATCGTTGCTTTACCGGAAAACTGTGACCACTTGGCTCCATGTAACTACTTTTGTATTCACTTTCTATTGTTCGGTCTCTTGACGTGTTCGCAGTCTAAGGTTCATCGAAAAGGCCGTTTACCTTGTACCGCGTGTCGTTGATGAACGTTTCCATCCTCTGGATGGGCCTCACAACATTAAAGACTATCCAATCTTCTATGATCCCATCTATTACCCTGATGATAACCGCGAATGCTTTGAATCTCCTCTAGATTTTTGCATTTGGCTGAACAATGCCCTTAAAAACCATGCATCACATTGCTTCGTATGCCATACCATGTTTTCTGGTTCAGTCGCATATGATGGTCTGGATACATTTGTCATTTGCTACTATGACACTGGTGACACCCTCTCAAATCCTTGGATGACTTTGCCAGCACAGAATGCACACATTGCTGGTTGCCGGTTGAGGTTGTACAGCATCAACCGGAGGTTCTATGCCTCGGATATACCCAATCGACTGCTGTGCTTCCCGAGATGGTCTTTTCATGCTGACGATATGCGCGAATACAATTTGAATGCTCTCTCGGCTTCCGTGATACACACATCAACTTCGTCCTTGCCAGGTATTTCCATTCGTGCATACAACTTCTAGGTGACTTCGCACAACAGTGCACTTCTTTCCGTGAATCAACTGTAGACATTATCCAGGAAGAGCTCAGCGGAGTGCCTTTACGATGGTAGCGAGCGCAGCATCCTCTGTTCCATCTCAGCCTTTTTCGAGCTCCGTTATGGTCCCCTCGTTGCTGCTGCCCTGCGAAGATCACCAGTGCCTGTCTATGCCGCCGATGAACCCGCATTCGATCTGCTTCCCTGGACTCGTGCTCCCTTCGATCATCTCCGAGTTGTCTCTGAGACATTCCGTTGGATGGCATTGCACAGTGCATTCACAACATCACACATGTTCGTCCTGTCTTCACCGTGAAATCCGATTTTATTGTGGTGGCCTACTTCCCATTCGATTATAATTCTACCTGCTCACATGAAGATAGACTTGTTCACATCCTCCGCCATGAATATGGCTCTGAAACATCGACAAACTTGTCCACGTCAGTGTTCCACTGCCTAGATCAGTCAGACGTGCGAACGAGAAAAGAGGATGGTAAGAATGGATGATATTAAAAAAACATGCCTTGTCTGTATAAACCGCCTCATCATCCGTGCAATCATAATCTCGTATTGTTTTCACTTCATCATGGTTTTTGAGTCGGGGACCTGGCGCACATATGCGCCGCTACGATCTGGCATAAGGGTCTATAAAGGCCCAGGGTCCAGTGGTAAAGAGTCAGACCTTGGAGAAATTGGGCCTCGTGAGTCCTTCTGCCAAGTTCCAAGTTCCAACACGACGCAGACTCTAGTTTGCGTGAGCTGGCGATTCATAAAAAAACTCTCACGATGACCGTGACTCAGGCTTCAAAGCTTCAGCCCGGGGCCGCCACAGGCCGGTTCAACAAGTTGCTGTTGACACAAACCGCTCGGAAACCACGTGTCAACTTCTTGGCGGCACATCCCATAACATCGACTCGGACTACCCTAGTTGGCAGGGTAGTTGTTTTACCATCTTATCCCGTTCATAACGTTTGCAATTCGAATTCTGGGCCCTGCCTAGAATGCAAGAGCGTGAAGAACTGGTATGTCTGGCCGGAGGCTTTAGCATCCTCAGTTAGGCTTTTATTCTGATGCCTGGAAATTAATCATCCAGTGGCTGACTGGAAAGGATGAACCGGTGGAGGTTAACCAGCATGCACTGATAGATAAAGTATTGGCACGTTACTCTGGAGAGTTCACCTGTAAGAAACTTCCCGATATCGAGTTCCCTTCTCTCAATGTCTTCGGCCAGTATTCCGAGAGCTGCTTCAGAACTCTGATGACGCTCGATCTCGCTCGGTTGAAATTCACTTTGAGACTGCAGCATACCTGAATCACCGGAGGGGACGAAAGGACAAAGACTTCAGTGTACCGACTCTTCCTGATCTCAAGTCCGCCCCTGTATTGACGTTCGGTCCTCCTAATACTCATTCTGGTTTGCTGATTACATTCCCTTCAAGGTTGCGCAATGGATGTTCAGAAATAATGGCGAGATATTTACAGAGCAAGATTGGACACGACTCCCAAGGATTGGTGTGTTAATCATTCCTCTTTCCATGCTTTCTCCCATACTTTTTTGACTCAGCTGAGGGAAACCCTGGCCCAGAGAAGATTGGAGCCTTTGGTGTTGGTGGGTAGACTATCTTCTCAAACCCCTTTGTCAACAATTGGTTAATCCTTCGTAGGTTTTTACAGCCTCTTTTCCGTAACGGAGTGTCCATTAGTATCTTCTGGAGGTACGATCTTGTTTTCTTTGGGCTTATGTAGGCGCAAACACCATTCCAGGACATGGGATGCAATTTTACTGGAAAGATAATAGGGATCAGGTATCCAGATCTATTTTTGGTGGGTAGCTACTTTCTCATCTTCGGATTAGCTGTATGTTCGTCGTGGTAATCTCCCCCGGAGGGAGACTCCCAGTCCATGGACGACATTCGAGATGCCTTTGCGCGAAGCGAGTCCCATCCCGCCGCCATTAGAGTTCATCCGATTCCTTGCATCTTCGATCACGTTCATGGTTAATCTGAGGGAAGTTGGGGTATTTTTTGATGAACATTGCATTGGATGCATCAAGAGGCTGCCGGGAACCACCCAAGCTGTTGGCGTTCCTGGGGAACTAAGAAGTTCTAGCCCTTTGAACATTATGAGTGTGGAAGAGATTCAACGTCATCGTGGGTCTGGTTTGTAGTTATGTTGTGCGGGCGCGAATGACTGACTATATGTAACTAGCAATAACCATCGAAGCGGAGGTCGTGCACGCGGTATACCCTACAGGGTGCGGGAAATCGCCATCTCAGGGGGTTGCCGAGTCCCGCCACGCGGGAGAGCTTTTCTCTTTTAGTCAACCACCACCTCAGCTGGGGACTCCGATGTCGTCACACCAACCTGGAGATCCTGCACGGGTGCACAGAATAAAAGTTGATCTCACGGTGTTCACCGCGGACGTGAAAGTTGAGCTGGACAATAAACTTTCAGCAGAGTTACTCAGGTCTACGAAGAAGCAACCACCATCGCAGCTAAAGTATGGTTTGATCTATGTAAGTGGCCATGTAACAGTCCTCGTCTTTCGCAAGCTTGTTGATTGGTATGTGAAGACTGGGAAAGACGAATATGATCGAAGCATTGCAGATCAGAACGACTTCGCGGGTATGCGTGACTCTATATTCCGAGGGCTCCGTGCCGACTTGAACGGGTTAGTGATTTGATTTCGATCATGAGTATTTCTGCTGACCTATTTCAGGGCCATACACACACGTATATTCATTGTTTGTCTCCATATTGATATGCTATACCATCCGCTAACCTCGATTTCCAGGGCCATGCCACTGGACAGACGACAGGCATGGGTGGTCACATGGCTTCGTACTTTATTCCCACTGTAGAGCGCGAGTCGATAGACTTGGTGTAAGCCGCTTTCCCTATGGTGACGCCTAACTGCTCACGATCCCCTAGCGATAAGAACATTGCTAGTGAGAGCCCCCTTTCTCGCGACTTAGGATACATGGCTTATACTCTGTCGCGCCAGTCTGGAATAGGGAACTGCTTTATGTTGGGGGGTTTTTGTCACGCGTCGTGTATGACTTGGAGCTCTCCAAGGTTCGAGACGCATGGGAAGGAGCAACTGTGTTCGATGGTACACCAGATTTCCGACCATCGGCGGAGTTGCAAGCAACATTGCATCAGCAGTTCCTTCACAACCTCAAGTTCTTCACTTTTCATCGTTCCACACCATCAGAGAAGGTTGCAGAATTGTTAGAGGCGGCTTTCTATGGGTGCTCTACTGTGCCTCTGAGACTTCTCTCATCCACCGGCGTTCGCTTGGCACCAGAAATCAAAGAATGTAATTTGGTCATCGCCCTGTTCCTCAAGTACCTACCGATGCTTCCCCAGTATGTCATTGAACAATGTCCGCGTACTGTCGAAGTACTGCCAGACCCACACAAGATATCACCTATAACGTTATCGGATATCCTACAAGATCTCCGCAAACATGTTCTTACCCAAGAGCAGCTGGGTGCCTGCCTTCGGTGGTGGATGAGTCGGAAGTACGTTTCGGCATACGACACTACTCAACTGTTGAGCGCGATCACCCTCTGTGGTGCAAACGGATCTCCACTTCGGCTATCCTCAGTCGAATATTTCATTGGTTCAGAATCTCTCAAAGCGCGTATCCCCTTGGATGGACCGCTTCCTGTATCACTTATATCCCACGAGATCACCACGAGATTCACTCCTGCGGATCTCATGAACTTCAACTGGAAAGAGTTCACTATCGCCGACTGGCTCCGACACATTTCACGACCAGATATCATGTCGGCTAATCCGAGATACGACTTCACCCGATCAATTCAATGGGCAGAGCGCATTCTAAGCATTCTTTCTGGCGTATGGTCTCCACAGTCAGATAAGCTGGATCGTTTAGCGAAGTCGACATTCACGGGCAAGAAATGTATTCCTACATCCCACGGACTCTGCTCCCCGGAGGAGTCATTCCTTTCCAGCACAAATACCACCCTGTTCCGAGATCTTGATCTGGCAGTTGTTCGCTTCACCGCAGGGTTGGAAACCAAGGGAGATATGGAAGCCTTCCTTGCATCCATTGGCGTCAGAAAACATATTCCTCCTCAGCTTCTCTTAGACAAGTGAGTCGATGCAAAGCTCTGCTAGTTTGGTCACTCATTCAGTTCACATAGAATGGTCAAAACGAATTGGAGTATATCTGACCTGATTGGTTATCTCGTTCAGGTACAGAATACCCTGACTCGCGATGAATTCTCTAGGCTGGAATCATTTACGGGTTTCACTGAGGAAGGTACGCGGGGAGACGGTGGTGAGAGACCTCGTCATTGCGCCATCGACCTCTACCCGCCTTTGGACATCTTCCGGCAACTTCAGCTGCCTGTGATTGACTGGAACGAAAGATGGCAGAATGAATCAGATCAAGGTGAATGGTCACTTAATTGTGACAGAACACGACTAAGAGTGTGCTGTTTAGCCGAACTACTGTATCGCATTGGTTTGCGTCGTTACCCACCTCTGGATGAGATTGTGATGCTCTCCAGTGCTGCACCGGATGTCACAGTCAGGGAAACAGCTTTCAAATATTTGTGCGACAACCTTCGGTCGAAATATTCACATTACAATCCAGATAACTTTCGACATATCGCGTTCTTACCTGCGGAGAACGAGGATGGAACTTGTCTGGCAAAGCTGGGAGATGTACAAAGCTTCTATCTCGCTCTCCGTCCTGCTAATATACCATTCCAGGTGTTTTTGAGTACTCGGTGGAAAACGCTTGGCTTTGCTGTCGTACAGGACAGTTATCGGAAAGCTCCCGTTACTGAACTGGGAGTCCAGCAACATCCACCCACGTCCACGCTTATACAGCTGCTGGAAACAACACCACCAACTAATGAAGACACGGCTCGTCAATGGTTTGAATGTTTATGCGAGTGTATCTCAAGTGGGTGATCATTCTTACCCTGCTCTACATTTCACTCCAATAACTTCCCAGGCTTTTCGCAACGGGAGCTCACCAGACTCTCTGAGTTGCCTATTGTCCCAACAAGATCGTGTACTGGTTGGCAACAAATGGCTCCCTCCCGATGTTACTTGGGCGAAGGTACGAGAGACGATTTTCACACAAAGCTGTTCGTCTTCGTGGATTTCAGTTCCACTGCGAACCGCTTTCTGAGATCTTGTGGCTCGAAGAACGAGCCATCTGTTAAAGATATTGCAGAGAGCTTGTTAGAAGATCCAGAGCGATTCTATAATCTCGCAGGAGGGTATGAAGGGTAGGTGTCGCTAATGCACACCTATACATATGCTGGAACTCACCCGGGAAACAAGCTTTTTGGCTGAGCTGCGTGATCTTGCCTCTCAGAGCCGCCGCATTCCCAATATTACACTGAGCAAGATGATGTCTAGACCAATTTTACTCGGTATCCGTCGCAAGAACACCTATGACGGAGGGGAATATGAATACGAACACGCCTTGCGGAAACCTGGAGAAATTGTCATAGCTGATGATATCAATTCCTACCAACTCTTCTCAGACACGATCTTTGTGGCGCCGCAAGACGTGCCAGGGCTAGAAGGTGCGCATGGTTATTGTCTTTAACTGTGCCTAGCTGAACTCACACAACAGGCTTTTATGTTTCTCTGGGGTGTCATCGGCTGAGCACCATCGTCGACGAAAAGTACAAAGCATTGAACGAGATTCGAGATTCTAAGACCTCTACTCGTGTTGGATCGCTTATCCTTCAGCGGCTTCCATTGTTCCCCCGCGAAGGCACCCATACTCAGTTGCAGGTTCCAGTCTCATTTCTCACAGCCGAGAATTTCAAAGTCAAGGTCTGCGAGAGGCTGCTCGTGTCCAAAACCATTACCATTGGGAACGATCGGCCGACGCGAAATCAGGATGTGTGGGCAGCTACGAAACGTGATGACGAAGGGCGGTTTGAGCTGTGGCTTTTGGGCAACGCGGAACCGGACTTGTACGAGTGAGTTGAGACAAATTACCTTGCGTGATCGCGTTTCTGGTACTCATCAAGATGCTTAACAGAATTGCAGCATCTCTATGTCGGCTGTTGTTTGGAACGGCCAGGGTTAGCGATACTCTACTCCTTGCGACAATTCTCTCCACACCCTTGGAGACACTGAAACGAAGAGGGTATAATGGTCAGTTCTGCATGCACTCCCTGTCCAAAACAGTCTAACGGTGCCATTCTTTCTCCCTAGTTGACAAGATTTCCAAACAACAAAGACAGCGGGCAGATGATTTGGAACTGACGGAAGTAGTCGCCCACCATGTGCCATCGGCAGTGACGACCACCTCTATAACGAATCACGAATTCGAGCACCCTGAAATAACGATCGGCCCTAGTACTACTGTTGCGAGCGCCGAGTCCTCTGTTGATCGCCTCATGCCTGGTGCCTCGAGGACTCTGTCCGAGAATACCTCTACCGATTCAACCACGCCGTTACATCATTCTGTTGGTCGTGCATCAACCAACGTTCGCAGTCCAATTCAACACTTCACACGTCGATTTGTTCCACGCAGGCGGGTCACGGAGACTACCCGAGATGCTACATCTCCTCAGTATTCATGGTAAGCTCGACCAACGAACGCTTTCTGTGTCATTCACCCGCTTTTCAGGACTTCTCGTCAAGTGATACCTCAGAGTTACATACGTGAGTTTCACGAGCATCTTCCTTGACATTTCTTCAACAATGCATCTCTCAGGAGCAAATGTAAGCAAGGCAATGAAAGCTTGTAAACCAGAAGGAGGGAAGCTCCTTCACCATCGCAACAAGTTGGAGGAAATCAGGGAGTTCCCGAATTTGGGCTATTGTGATCTGTCTGGGCAAGTCGGAAACCTGAAACCTCGTGGTGAGTTTTGGGTTCCCTCGATATACATGCCACTTATAGGAGATATCAGGCAAGGTCGGACATGTGAAGGTCTTTACTACTGAAGGTAGTTAATTTTCAACGAACGCTAATGATTGTCATGAATGAGACACTGAAAACCCGTTTCATGTAGATGTTCCCCACCCCGACACGTTCATGACGACCATGCATGCCATGCTCGTTCGTTTTGTCGATGTCCTCATCCCCGTCGCTGAACTCTACGGTCTCTCGCTGACACACTTCCATGTTTTCTATGATGTTGCTGGAGGGTCCATCGCATTCAACCGGGAAGGAAGGATCTTCCTCAATCTGAGATACTTTGAAGCGTGGCGTGAGTAATACCGTTCTCTGATGCCATCATGCTGATCTGGACCCCACAGACGACCAGGATGTTCAGAGAGGTGACTCGCAGCAAGCCCAAATATCGTGGTACGTTCCAACACTAGATAAACTGTTCTCTTCCGGTGTAGATAAGTTAGTCTGATCCAGGTTCTTCACGCTCGCCCACGAGCTTGCGCATAACCTCATCAAGCAACACAATTCTGAACACGAATTTTGGTTCGCGGCCATCTGCGAAGCATACGTCTCGCGGTTGTTCAAGCACGCCTCAGTCTGATAACTGCTCTGGGTATTAGTATGTGCTTCAGTAGCTCCGTTTATTCCATACCTTGCGATTGTATCTGCATAAATACTGTACCGGGTCGGCTGCGTTCGAAAGACTTTCGTATGCTCGTCGTTTTATGAGTCTGTCCTGAAACCCACGAATCGGACAAGATAAAGAAGTTGGAGGCAAGCGCCATGAACAAGCTATAGTGGCGCGATGGTCTCTGTACGTCACGTGGAATCAGCTAAATTTGTATTCGGTCCGACGTGTCGCGGGTTGCGGGTCTGACTCGGACCATTGGCAAGTCGGCCACGCATGCAAAACGACCTGTACCACGAACGTTCAGCTTGTGAACATCGCTCAAGCTTGCTACCAGTGACCACCGTTTGGTATGATAATGCTGACTCGGAACTTGAACGCCGATACTGAATGGCCCTACTACTACTAGTTGATCCTGGCCTCTGTACTGACGCACCTTTGCGATGTTTCTGCGGTCACCTCTTATGAAGATACAGTGATTTGTCGGCGAATGGGCTAGGCTATTCCGGGAAATGAACATGAGTCGTTTGTAGTCGGGACGTCGATATTCAAATTTCTCTGCACTCCGGGCAGGTCCACCTTTAACTTCTACACTGGTGCCGCGGTGGGGCAGCTTGCGTCAAAAGCAGAACAGTGCGCAAGCCTTAGAGGGTAACTTCACACCAGATGTGTTACCTTCATTTCTGACCTATGGATATTACAGCATCCTTGAAGTGTAGAGACAGAGAGTCCGATGACACCAGATCGCCGGATATTATGCAGTCATGTCACGGAGAGGATAGGGCGAATGGTGAGAGAGACAAGCTTGGCGGGGCAGATTGCTCACACGTAGCAAAATCTAGAACCACGCCGTATCGATATCCACTGCGGAAGTCCAGTAACGTCGCTGCTCTTTCTGGTCGACGGAAAGCACACCGTGAGCGGCTGCAAGGATGGACCCAGTGATGAAATCCGACGGCACGGTGAACTCCGTGACCGCCTCATCTGGATGAAAGTGGGTTGTGAGTGGAGGAGTTAATCGCAAGGTGGCATTAAAATGCCAGACCCGAGCAGTACGAGACGGGCACCACAGCACTGGACATCTCGCCGGACTCATCGTGCGTTGCGACCGGGTCGGAAGATGGGTCAATAATCGCCTGGTTTTTGGCGAGCGGAGAACGGATCGCAGGCCCTTGAGGCACCAGGAGTCGCAAGTTTCACCTGTCAAGATTTTACTGACGGGCGAGCGGCTTGCTTCAGCTTGCTCCAGCTGGGGCTACGAATCGATCCGCATTTAGGAGAGTCGCGACATGTCCCTCAACCGATACAAAACCTAGTCTCGAAACCCGACGTTACTTTTTAGGAAGCGACGGGCACGCACGAAACAAACGCTTCCTGTAACGCAGATCCCGAGTGTAGCGAGTGTACCAAAACGGATGGTTCGAGATGGTTCGAGACTATACAAAACCGACCTACTCGCTCACCCGGGCGCTTGATAGCCAACGGCTTTTCGCTGGGGACCACGTGGTCCAATCAGATGTTTCGATATCGCGAGCCATCCAATCCTATCAGGATTTGGGGACCATACTTGCGACTCCGTGACTTCTCTTTGCATCTCCAATAATGACCGGTTTCTCGTCGCTGGTTCAGCATCGGGTTGTTCCCTCAGCCTCTGGGATGTCAACATGTTTCAACGAATCCGGTCCACCCTTCACCTACAAAGCGAGATGCTGGCTCTCGCCATCTCCTCAGATAACCAGCATCCCGTCATTGGAACAGTCGACAAGAGAATCTCCATCCAACGACCTACTTCTTCCATGCAAGTATACCGTCCATTTCCGTGATTTCGAGGGGCTAATTATTCTAACCTTCTACTTAGCGCCTATCATTCTTACCGGGAGATTCAAAACCCAGTTTGGCCATGTCACTGATAATTCTGGTGGGCTCGAAATATAGTTTGCTTATATCAGTAAAGTATCTCATGAGGCATGGAGACAGGGTAGATTGGAAGACGAAGAGGGAATTTTGTCAAGAGAAATCACAAATCCGGACCAGAGTTTGTCGCATATTCGTGCGCTAACTGCGTTTTTTGTTCGGACGCGGCTGCGTAAATGGGATATCGCGTTGGAGGATGCTCAGATGGTAAGTTACGCTTCCTCTTACATGACGAGTTGATTGACTCGATTGACAATTCAGTCAAATGATGTATTTTTAATCGGGGAAATTTACATATACTGCTGGTGGTCTACTTGGCCAAGAGTTTTACTCTCTTTGGGCATGAAAATATCAAGAGGCAGCAGATTAGCCCATGATAGTGCCGTTGCCCTCCCCTCAACGACGTGGGGTGGCCAAGGTTGCGACGGATCATGAGATCGTTATTGAATTGCGTAGGAGTGTCACTCTAGATAGTCTGTCAGAGCAGTGGAAATAATATGAATTGCCCTCATGCAATTATAGTTGAGTGTGTAGAGGGTTACTCGTTCCACAAGATACTGAGTCATTTAAAACTTTTGATGACTCGAACTCACAGCTTTGAACTCGTGAGTCATCGTTTCGGCCTGGGAGAAGGCACTGTCGGAGCGGGATAAACCTTTTTTTTCCTGACTAACACCAAGTCGATCCGAATTAGTCTGGTAACCACCAGACCGTCTATGAGGCATCTCGATCATGATAAGGCGACCGTCGACAGACGGTCTGGTAAATTTCGTTCGAGTTTAGCGGGCTGCGCGGATAGCATCGGCACGCTCATGGGAGGTCGAGATGAGCGCGATCCGATCCAAAATTGAAAATTCCTTAGACTCTAATTATTTTTCACGAGTAATAATCTACCATTTTATCGCCAAAAAGATTACGTGTACGTGGGAATCCGCGCAGCCCGCTAAACTCGAACGAAATTTACCAGACCGTCTGTTGGTCGCCTCATCGTGATCGAGGTGCCTCATAGACGGTCTGGTTACCAGACTAGATCCGAATAGTCCGAATCGTAATAGCCACCATTGGAGATGACCATGAAAAGATTAATCTTGTTCCGTGCCCTCCCGACGAGTTGACTTGAGGCTGCGCCGTGTTCCTTCGAGTTAGGACACTGGCCCCCCTCCCTATAGTTATGCCTTTTGGAACTACGCATACTACAAGGATAATAAGGGGGTGCTATACAGGAGTATGGTAGTGGCGGATGGTGGCAGCTAGACTCGCGACTACATACGAAATCATTGTCCGGCCCGTCGACGCTCCATACTGTATCCGCCAATCGACCGAGTCCTCCGTTCACTGCTTGGTCTCCCATTAGTGGCACAACAAGGAAGCACGACCTGCATATCCGGCATCCCAACGGACCGTCATGTCCATGATACGGCGTGCAAAATTGCGACTTCGCGACGGATGGCAGAATTGGCCTCGTAACGCGGCGGGTGGCCTTGGCCTTGCGCGGCTATGTTATTGTTCTACCACATAGCCTCTCCAGTCTTGCCAACCAATCCATTCTTCCATCGTTCGTGATCACACAGCGCGCACTTTCGGATCTTGGCGCTTTTCCGCACTTGCGATGCGAGAATCGAGAACAGGGTATCATTTGTCACATACTTGGGTTGCTTGAACTCTAACATGTGTCATGCATTTGTACACGAGGACTGCAGTATTATGAATCGAGGCCGAGATTGGTATTTGATGAAGAACTTGCCAAGGTAGAACACCGGCCCCAAGAATTCACCGGTGTCCCCAATAGCGCATGTCAGACACGGAAAACCTGACAAAAAACAATAACAAAAAAGAAGCGTAAGACGGTCGCATCGAAGTAATGTGAATCCGGTCGAAGGTGGGCCGGTGGGATAATATCCCCGTATCGCCCCGCCACCGACCCGCAATACAAGACCACACACACCGGCCATTTACCGTGATGGCGTCGAGTTATGAAAGGGAACCCAGTTGGACACCGAATTATGTGCCCGCCGGATGGAGCCCCGAGGAGCAAAGCCACAGATGCTGGGCGAAATGTACGGACGGACACGACGAACGCGCTTGCGTGCTCGGGTCAAGACGGACAGTGTTCGCGAGAAACTTCCCCTCTTCGATGTGGCCCGCCGCAGGGGCTGCTGGGGGTCGAGGAAATATCATCACCCCGGTGTGGGGACGCTCGCAATTCACAAGCAACACGCGATGCGGACAGAGTACTAATCCATAGATATCTTAGCTAGTAGTTAGCACGTGAATTGCAACGGAAGATTCGCCGGCATCGTATGCTGAGCAAACCAGCGTATGTAGCCGTTTTACAGCATTTCTTTGCATCATTTCTCAAATCTAGAAAGCGTGATATGAAGAGACGATCTCAACGTCACTTGGATCGCCGAAAATCCATATACGTAGAGTCATTGTGAGCGTCTAGGAATAGTGGGTTCACAGCATGTACCTGTGCAATTATAAATTTTGAGGAACAGGGATCCCATGCCCTACGAGTACTGTAGGTTTGGGTAGAAGTACATTACACATACTAGCCCAAAGTCAGGAACGGTCGTGCACAAGTTTGCCCTGGTCGAGCCCGCCGTTACGGTAGCAGTGTATCATGTGGGAGTATTGTCAAGTTCCCATGTGGGAGGCCGCATCAGTACATGGCCAAGGTACGCCACGATAGGCGACAGGCACTGCTTTGGCTGGCAGGTATCCACTACTGGTCGAACCTGACTGGCTGTGAACCAGCCGCTTCAAGTTCGACATGTCAGCAATTAATTGTGTCCAGATGAGTCATCGGGACAAGCGTCGCCTGAAATATTTGATAGCTGGGTTGGTCAACCTTGCCAAGATACCCACGCTAGTTCAGGGAAAACCACCTTACCGTTGTCGGCGGGTCCTGAACCCCGAGTCATGTTCCGCTCCATGGTCCAACTTAACGTCCAGCGTCTTGCGTTCTAGAATGCAACCTCATGTCCGGTCAATTTTCGAATTCGATCGATACGGTGCTGAAGGGAGATGATGGACAAGGGGGTCTCGGCCAGGACCAGGTGCCGATTTCGGACCGTCGCCCATCTCACGCTGACGGGACCACGCGAGCGCAAATCAGCGCTCAATGTGTGTGACTACCAGCCCAAGATCTACAATCACGACGTATGACGAATCGTGTGCACGGCTAATCAAAAGACCTGTGTTGATTGCAATGACATAGCGTATGTTGCAGTGCAGCACAAGAGAGCCCAGCCATGTCAGCGATGGCGGTCATTAGTGGTCGGAACGATCGGAGGGATTACCAAAAGAGGAATATTGCCGGACTAGAGTGGCGCAAAATGAAGACGGTCACATCGCATCGAAAAGTTCTCGTCTTCCTCGCGAATTCAAACGGCGCCGACTTTTCCCCCGTCCTCGTCTCATACTCATCTCTCCCTGGACCTGAAATCGGACAAATGGTTCCTGATATCACGTCAAATGTTGCGCTGGGTATTCCCTGTGAGTCTATTTGGGGCAATCATCGTCCGTACCTTGCTGTTCATTTGCTGTGCCCCACTACTGCCTGTGGCGGCCAAAGTCAATTAAGTCATCTCTGGTTGAGCTACAGTGCACTTGAGCCACAGCTTGCGGACGTTTCCATATCAACGAAAGTCAAATCTTCCGTATTTGCCATTGGCTGTTCTGACGAGTTTGTGTATGTGCTCGCAACTTTGATGCGGCAGGCCGTGAGCTGGTTGGTTCCTTCGAGGGTGGCCGGCGGGGACATTTACCCGAAGTAGAAGTCCTCCCAGGTATATAAACGACCTGATTCGATCCTATATCTCCAGCATCTATACAATCCCCCCGTCCATCTACATAGCGACATGTCCTGCCCAGTCTCTCCCGTGTTGGCTTCTCCAGTGAATCCTCACGACCATCACTCACACTCTGGGGGTGTGTGTCCCGTAACAGGAAACGCGCACGCATTCTGCCCCCCACAACCTGGTGACATCAGGTCGCCTTGTCCAGCTTTGAACACCCTGGCCAACCATGGCTTCCTGTAAGTTTCTTCCACACGTCGTGGTGTCTCAACACACTGATCACGTTTACTGTGACTAGACCACGAAATGGCAAAAAGATTGGTGTTTTCGATATCATCAAAGCCCTCAAGGAGGGATACAATTTGTCAACCGTACTCGCCTATCTCCTTTCCTTTGGCGGCGTTCTCCTCCTTGCCCAGTACCGTGATATGTCCCTTGCCGATCTCGCACGACACAACCTTATTGAGCATGATGCCTCCCTCTTCCACCTCGATGCCCACAACGAAGACGAGTACGCACCCACCTCAGTAAACGACTCCCTCGTAAAGGTCACACTCGAGGAAGGTGGACGCTATCGATCCGGTCATATGACACTCGAAGACATCGCCAACATCCGAGTGAAGCGAGAAGCAGAGAGCCGGCCGTTGGATGGCGTCCATGCGGAAATTGCGCGGGGAGAGATGGCTATTGCTATCGGGATCTTGGGTGGACAGAACGCGGCCACAGAAGGCCTTGACATGGACGTACTCCGACTATGGGTAGAGCAAGAGCGTCTGCCTGATGGCTGGAAGCCGGACCACACCCAAGGTCTCTACAAGACCTACAGAATGGCAACTGTAATACGAGAACGGATGAAGGCGATGAAGGAGAAGGAGATGCGCAACATCCTAGGTGATGATACGGGATCTGAAACGGTGGAGTCGGCGAAGACGAAGTAATGGTTCTGGAAAACTGCGCCGCGGTTATTATTTATTTCGATTTACAGTATATTCATCGGACCTTTTCGTGCACATTTCTACTCTACTAGTTCCCATAGTTCTATACCACTCCTCAGTGATTTACTACGCCTTTGTTTTCTGTCTAATAGTTTACTCTCACTGTGCTGTGACGTGCTTCTGTCTTTGAATGCTATCAATCTAGCAGTGTCCTCAATGCTCATGCATCAGAGAACTAAGAGCCGGTCGTTCTTCAACACCACCTGCGTGACCCAATTGGCAGCTAGTGTCCACAATGGAAGAAATATACCAATGGCTCTTAGAGTACGTATGACCTTGGGCAGGGATCGGAATGGGTCGTGGGAACGTTCTAAACAATTTTAAACATCCAAATATTCCCAAATACACTGTTTTCCCTTTCGTGGACAGTTAAACACCAAACGACTCCGAGTCTTGTCTTGTGAATTGTTTCATTCATTTTCTGTCTGATCTTTGTAACTGTCATCTTCGAAGCCTCAAGATCCTCGCTGTTCTGTACCGTGGTGGAAAGGCGGCTGAGCCACGTCTTCTTGGAACCATTCAGAACCAAATCCGTCGCCGTTTTTACCGTTTCTCGACGTGCTCATTTATCCCTAGTTGCCTTTAGCTCCGTCTCCGCCCCGCTCTTGGTTCTACAAATATCTGTTTCCTTTGCCAGCTCTCCCCACGGTACTTCAATCTTCCTTTATGTATGGGACAGCGAACAGCGCGTTCCAGAAGTACGCCAAATATGCTGAAGTGCTGATCGCTCCTCTTTCCTTTTGCTAACAGCCTTGTGGACTCTATCGCAATATATCAACGATGATCACTCTCTGTAACTGACACTCTCAGGCGCAGAAGCTCAAGCTCTGTGTCACTGCCGACGTTGGTTCCGACCACATCGAATTGAACCACCGACAGAATGTCCAAATTCTCCAGGACAACTTCATTCCCCGTAGTTGAAGAATATCGTCATCGTGGTCAAACACCGGCGGGCCACTGGGGTGAAGATGGTGTGATTCCACGGGACCTTTCCATCGAACACGGAGTGAGTGACAGATGTATGGCCTGGTGGCGAGGGCTGCAAGCTAGGTACACTGATTCTCGATCATGCCAGTGTTGACACAGGTGGATGTGGCCAGGTGAAATATTGAGTCCGTCGTCTGGTCAAGCATGATCCAGATTTTTGGTGGTTTACAGAGACCCAGCGGAGTCAGGCAAAGACGACTCGGGGAGGAAAGATAACAATGTGGATGCGGATCCATGGTAAATTATCCAACAAAACACCCGACGATAACTCGACGATCAGGGGTAATTGGGGGGCGACAATCTATGGAAGGCTAATTGCGAGTGATCATGGTTTTGCTATTCTGTGGTATGAGTGCTAAACGGGTTGAATGTGTAAGCCACGAGCGTCCATAGGTGTCGTTCACCTCATAGACATGGGCTAGAATCAATAGCCATCACAATCCATCCACTGCTGTGGCCGATTGTTCCTATCTTTCTCCGCAAAATCAAATCCAACATGTCCCAAATGACGCCACGGGAGTCAAAGCTCACGAAAGTCAGTGACCACACACCTTTCAACAAATGCCTACTTTGACTTCAACGTCCTGGACATCTCCAATAGTTATTTTCGAGTTTCGTTTGTCGTGTTCTTAAGGGCGAGTAAATCTGTCCCTGAATTGGCAAGAGCCATCCAACCCAGCGAGAGATGCAAAGACTCGTATCACTGGCAGATAATCATTATCGTTTTCTTGATTTAATCAACCCCACTTGGTACAAGCCTTGAAACAGGCTTAGCGCTCAGTGAAGGTGTCTAAGCGACTGGGACAGTATGACAGGCCAACGGACCCAGTAACTCACGCCAACATTAGCCACTCTGTCCACAAACTTTGATAGTTCCAAGGGCCACACCCGTCAACCACCTTCTTTATTTTCAACCAATCGTAGCACAAAACGGCGCAAGTCGTGAGCTGAGTGTGCCTGAAATGACAATAATAATTCATCCCTGGAACGTCAACTCACTCCCCCAAGCCTGCGGTGTATCCCTCATTTCGAACATCAAGACACCTCCCTGTGCAATTTGATCGTGTCGGATAATGGGCGCTTCCACATTGCGGCCGTTGACGCTCAAGGAGTGCACGTATGGCTTAAACGGCGCTCCAGGGGAAATAATTTCCAGCTTCTTGCTCGATGACGGCAGGTCGATCGAAACTTTATCGAAGAAGGGACTGGACACAAGATGAGGATGAGCTGATAATATGGCGGGACAGAAAGAGACAAATGTATACCTCCCAACGACGTATTCACCTGATACAGGGTTTACCGGGTAGAATCCGAGCGCGCTAAACAGATACCAAGCACTCATCTGACCGCAGTCTTCGTTCTGGACATTCAAGCTAAGTTGAGGAGGGATAATGAGTGATGTGTGCATTTACCCCAGATAGCCCATTGACAGTCGCATTGTAGTCCGACTCTGCGATCTGACGAACACGGGTCTGCGACTTGGATGCCGCGCTGGCCAACGAATAGAGGTATGGAATGTGGTGGGAGGGCTGTCATACAGGGCATCAGTAAGGACCACGCAGTTATCATTTACCATAACCTCATTCGTATGATCATTATGCCCTGTAAAACGATGGAGGCGTCCACAATGGCCATCGAGGAACGATCACTCACCACCATCGAAATGCTCATCCAAAAACCCAACGAAGCTCTTGTTTCCACCCCTGCGCTCGATTAACCCGGGAATATCATGTACCACATCAAGCGTATACGCCCATTTGTCGCCCTCTGTCCACCCATTGTCTGAACCTGCCCAAGCCCCGCTCGCGTTCCTCGCTTCCATGAACCCAGTTGCAGGGTTGAAGATTGTAAAGAGGTTGTTCATTGCACGTTCTCGGAAAAACAGTTGTTCGTTGGTCTTGTTGAGCAGGCCAGCTAGCACGGAGACCGCAAAGTCGTCATCTACCAAAGTATTCGGCTTGACTCTATTAATGACCTGCGCAACAGACTCACAGGAATAATCGAGCGTGCGAGAGGCAGACTCGGAGTGGATATCATCCGCCACCCAGCCCATTTGCTCATAGACGGAAGATAAACCTGCACGCACTTCGTAGTCAACGAACTGAAGGATTTCAGGGTCATTCAGCGGAATCGTATGTTAATCGCGAAACAGACCTCTTCACGATCGCTATACCTACGTGATTGTCAGATAATCACCAATACACATGTAGTGACCTCACAAAGTCGTAGTGTCGTTGATTGGGGGTACAGTGGCATCCTTGTATACCGCGTTCCAGGCGGCATCAAGGTCGAAACCCGTGAAGCCTTTCAAAACGGCTTCTGCGACGAGCGAGTCCGCATGCGTGGCAACCTGTGTGTACTCACTAATAACGCCAATTATCTAGGGCGGGCTCACATACCATGATGTTCGTCTCTACTCTCTACCATCAAAATAAAACTATGGAACAGTGAAAGCAATCTTACCAATGATGTTTTTCCACATTGGAAGCCAGCCACCCTGCAACAAAGAAAAGGGTAGTTGAGCAAACGATCATGTCGATCCCCGGTCTGTATACCTCTCTGTAGTCTTGAATCATACTCTGTACCATTCCTGGAATTCTCTCCGGGGCTAAAAGGATAAGCCATGCCCATTCTGCCCGATACGTGTCCTAGACTTAACTCAGCGTGAGATCAAAAAAGGTACAGCCAAACCAACGCACCCAGACTGAGTAACCAGTATAAGATGTACCCTCATGAATGGAGTCGTCATAACCAGAGTAATACTTCCCGTACTCATCTTGTTCGTAAGGGTACTGTATGGGTGAGCATAGATGCGTGGTCATTATCGCTGAACATACTTGGAGGGTATGGAAGAATCCCGTATAAAATATTTCTTTCTGCTCTTTCGTCGCCCCGACAAGTTTGATCCTATCGAGTTTCTCAACCCACGCAACGCGAGTGCTCCTTGCTGTTTCCTCGAGAGATTGGCCATCCGGTATCTCTT
>JBBPJQ010000427.1:5449-24894 GCA_038088795.1 Boletus rex-veris
TGTGATAGCATCAGTGCACAATTTCTTGTGTTTTGCAATTTCAAGTACAATGGAAGGCACTTGGGTGTGAAAGATCTTCATCAACAATGGATATTTGGCATGCTCTTGGAAACTATAGGTGTGGAATAGAATTTTGATGATTGCCTGGGCAAACCAACAGCACTGGTGGATAGTGAAGTTGCTTTTGGGTTGCACCAGTGAGAGGAGATGGATGACATCCAACACATCAACAAGATTGGGTTTATTGGCTTGTGGCAGGAATTGAGAGGGCCAGGAAAATGTAGCCAGGCATTCATCAGAACCTTGCTGAGTGGGAGGCTTGTCCTGTCCAAGAACATATGCTTCATCCTTGATACACAGATTAGTTCTCCTCCGTTTGACACAGAGATATTTATGTGTGAGGTTGTCCTGAGATGTGTTGAGTAGATGAGTAGTAGAGTGGGGGTTTAGAGGAGCAGTGTCAAAAACCAGGTAATCATGCCACAATCCCTGATCAAGACACCTGCAGTATTCAATTGCAAGAACAGCACATTTTGGAGTATTTTCATGGGCATGGTGGAATGTCCCACAAAAACCACCAATTATGGATTGTGTTGGCAATGACAGGTAGGGATTCAGAATGGGGAAGTATGAGGCAAGGATGTCAAAGCTAGGTAGTGAAAAAAGAAGATTAGGCAGATATGACGCATCAGATGAGAGATAATAAGCAATGATTGAGAAAAGAGAGTGCATGTTGAGGACATGAGCCTGTCAGGGGGCTTTCAATCTTAATGATTATGTAATAACACTTGCTGGTGCTGAATCGAGCCCGAAACCTTGGCTACGGTGAAGCTATGTTATTTTTAGGCTCACTAGATTCGTCAACGATCTTAAAGTTGGATCGAGAAGTACTGTCGCTCTTGAGCTTGACGATTCAGAGCAGCTCGGCGATATTCATGACAAGCAAAGTACTTATCTGCTGAGCAGGCTGCCACACTGGCAGCTTATCCCGACAGCATGGGACCTGTTCGAAGCGGCGGCTGTCGATGAAGGCGTGAGTGCACAGGAAATTTCGGAGTGACATGCTCCCGAGCAGACATCGTTGGAACTGTTAGGTCGAGTGGTAAGGAAGTATATACATTAAGTAAACGTGCTGGGCGTCATATCGACCACCATACTCCTAGTCCTCAATAGGTGAGGGAGATAGCAGAAACGGAGGGTTCGAGGAATGAATGTGTCTAATTTAGGAACCGAGAAATTCCACATTTAGCACTTGATTTGAAACTGTCATGCCTGTCATGCCCCGGAGACGCGGGAGGTAGCGGTGGGAGGCGCGGAAGCATGCTGAGTGATGTGCGATGGGTGCAGCGAATGCTGGCAACTGGTGGCGTGTCATCAGACTTTGACAGGAGTGTGAATCGAAACGTAACCGACCTATCACGAGTCCCGGGTCCGAGATGCAAGACTGAAAAATGGAGCTAGCGAAAGACGGATGGAACGCAACGTTGAACTTGGCGTGTCAGTTGTCAGTGCTGGTATAGCCAGCAGGTTACATTGCTACAACTGAAGGTAAGTTGTGCATCACCAGGTCAGCGCTGAGGCCTCGGGGTGGGGGCTATACATATTGATCACGCGTTGGGCACCCTGAGCTAGAAGCAACGAACTTCCATTCCAATTCCGACAACGCTTGTCTCAGTCTACATACATAACATTGTCTACATTGTAGTGGTATTCAAATCGGACCTAGGACTGGCAGCTTTGCAGGGAATTTTATTGAGCCAGGATGATGGAGTAGAGTGGAGCGAGATGATGTATTGGGAGGGGGCCGTGGAGCGGGATGATTCAATGTGCAGAGACGTCGTCCAGAAAAGGAAAAAGTATAGAAGCGAGAAACGAATTGACACCCCGATTCCACCAAAGTTCTTCCCCTTTCCAATCCACTCTTTGTCCTCTTTCCACCATGTACGTCCTAGTGGTAAGATTCTACGCATACCTTGCTCACCCTTGTCCTAGGTCAGACGTCTCCAACGCCGGCTCGGCGACGACGACAACATTCGAAACCGCGCTTGTTTTCAACGCCATTGTATTCGGTATTGAAATCGCCGCGTTTACCCTTCTTCGTCCATACTTCAAGGGCGTGTATGAGCCCCGTACAATCACCCCGGTCGAAAAGTACGCCATTACATCCCAACTCCATGCCCCTCTGACTCCTGGCTTATTTCACAGTGAACGTGTCGCACCGCTCAAGACCGGGTTGTTTACATGGCCGATCGCACTCTACAAAGCAAATTATCAAGACATCCAGCGCATCAACGGTCCAGACGCCTATTTCTTCGTTCGCTTTCTCCGTGTCATGACCCGAGTGTTACTCCCCATCTGGATCATTTCTTGGATAGTACTTTTACCTGTCACTTCAGTCAACAATTCCATCCCCGGAAACACAGGACTGAGTAGATTTACACTTGGAAACATTGCGCCCAACCACAATGACAGATTTGCTGCGTTCGTCATCCTAGTTTGGTTCTCAACATGTGAGTATGCTATATGTATCTCCGATGTGGATTCAGATCCTGACACGATTTGCGGATGCGCATAGTTTGGATATTTTGGAATATCAAGCACGAGATGACTCACTTCATCAATGTCCGGCAGCTCCACCTTATCGATCCCGTGCACTCTCGCTCTGCTCAAGCCAACACTATCTTGGTTTCTGGCATACCTTCCAAGTACCTTTCTGAGAAGGCCTTGATACAGCTATATTCACGTTTCCCAGGTGGCGTGAAAAGAGTCTGGGTTAATCGGTATGTCATCCTTGGCGGATTGTCAATCGTTTAATCATATCGCATACATTCGCCTTCTGCAGCGACTTGAAGGAGTTACCAACCGTGTATGACCACCGTCTTGCTGCATCTGGAAAATTGGAGTCTGCAGAGAAGACATTGCTTGCTACTGCAGCCAAGCTTCGAGCCAAGGCATTCAAGAAGCAGGGTGACAATGCTACATACCCCATAGAGTCCGCCGATCAAGCTGAACGCAACCTTACTCTCGCGGAGAAACTAGTTCCACGTGCTATGCGTCCCACCCATCGTCTCCCTGCAGGCTTCCTGCCCTTTTCCCTTCCTTTTATCGGTCAGAAGGTCGACACGATCGACTGGTGCCGGAACGAGATTTCCGCGGCCACTGCTCTGCTGCGGCAAGCTCGTAGGACTATTTCTCAACAATCTTATCTTCCAACTTCTGACAACGGAGAGACAACGAATGGAGAGGACAGCTCTGAAAAGTCGTACCCACCTCTCAATTCCGCTTTCATCACTTTCAACCAACAGATCGCGGCACACACGGCGTATGGGTCACTCGCTCACCACGCGCCATTCCACATGGCTGATCGGTACCTTGAAGTCTCTCCAGAAGACGTTATCTGGGGCAATCTTGGCATGAATCCGTACGAGAAACGTGTTCGGATGGCGATTAGTTATGCAGCGACTGCCGCTCTGATCATCTTCTGGGCCATCCCTGTGGCATTTGTCGGTATCGTATCTAACATCAAGGGGCTCTGTGTTCGCGAGAGTTGGCTCGCGTGGCTCTGCAAGATTCACCCGTTGGTCCTTGGTATCATCGAGGGTATCCTACCCCCGGTTTTGCTCGCTGTTCTCATGCTGCTCCTTCCCATCGTTCTGAGGTTGTTGGGTCGCTTTGAGGGTATCCCTACTCGTACAGGATTGGAACTCAGCTTGATGACGCGCTACTTTATTTTCCAAGTCATCGTAAGTGTTCTTCACTATCGAAAGTCACATCTTGTTCATCTCAGCGATTTGTAGCACTCATTCCTTGTGGTTACCCTGAGCTCCGGAATTGTCGCTGCCCTCCCCAGCATTCTTCAGAACCCCACTTCTGTCGCGACTTTACTGGCAACATATCTTCCCCAAGCGTCAACTTTCTTCCTTACGTACGGATTTTCTATCCTTGTTTGTCGTCGAGTGCTTATCAATGTCGAATAGGTACATCATTCTGCAAGGACTCTCCATATCTGCGGGCGGTTTCCTTGCCATTGTTCAGTTGGTTTTGTATTACGTGAAGCTGTTCATTCTTGGAAGCACTCCTCGCTCTATCTATGATATCAAGTTTGCTCCTCGAAGCGTTGCGTGGGGCACTTTATTCCCTGCTATCACACTCCTCACTGTTATCAGTCAGTTTGCAAATCTTTAGCGGAATTCCGCCACTAACGACTTCTATAGCTCTCGGTTATTCCATCATCTCTCCCATCATCAATGGTCTTGCGGTTTTTGCTTTCTTCATATTCTATCAACTCTACAAATACCTCTTCTTGTATCAACTCACTCAACCAGCGGCTATGGACACTGGAGGCTTGTTCTACCCTAGAGCCATTCAGCATGTCTTCGTGGGCATGTATGTGCAGCAAGTCTGTCTCTGTGCACTATTTTTCCTCTTTCGGGATGAGAACAACCATGCCGCTGCCGTCCCAGAGGGCATATTAATGGTCGTATTGATCTTTCTGACTGTGAGTCCGGGACCCTTTTAGTCTCCAAAAACGGTGATATTGAATACTTCACAGGTCGGATTCCATATGATCATTAACAGCTCTTATGGTCCACTCATTAGCGCGCTTCCCCTCAGCATTGCTGACAAGACCTATAAGTCTGAAGACTCACCTGACATTGACAATGGCCACCAGTCGGAGGACAAGCGACGTGACACCATCGACTCCGCCATCGGCGCGTCCACCTCCGGTCCCCGTCCCGCCGACGAGTCGGCGGAATCCAAATCTGGCGCCCACTTTGACGATCTTTGCTTTTCGCAACATGCGGATGGGGCGGTGGATTATGGGTTTGCCCACCCTGCGCTGTCGCGTCCTCAGCGCGTGGTTTGGATTCCAGATGATACGCTTGGATTGGGTAAAGAGGAAGTCCAGACGAATGAGGCGTCGGGTGTATTGGCGACTACGGCAGGCGCGGGCATGGATGGAGCAGGGAAAGTGGCGGTCAGTGGCCCGCCAGTGGATCTGAATAAGTTTTCAAGGATATGAACGGTGGTGCGTGATCTCGAATACGCGCTGTGAGCTTTCTTCCTTTTTTCTTTCTCTGTTTTCCTGTCGCCATTCATAGTGGATTATCACGTTTTGTTACTTG
Organism: Boletus rex-veris; assembly: GCA_038088795.1. Lineage (NCBI taxonomy): Eukaryota > Fungi > Basidiomycota > Agaricomycetes > Boletales > Boletaceae > Boletus > Boletus rex-veris. The sequence continues at coordinate 10,576 of JBBPJQ010000427.1, forward strand.
GAAAGCTCAGCTGTTGTCCTTGTTTGTCATGGCGTCGTTACGCTAGTGGTATTTGTTTACGATCGAAGCTTATCATATGAATGATATGATTCAAGGCGTTCCAGAGTGTTGAGAATGGTTGACGGTTCCTGTAGTGGGGTTAGGGTTTAGTTTACATACGAGGAAGCCGTTGGACTATTCCACCTCTCCCTACCCATGACAGCTCGAGCGCGACGAGGCTCATCATACACCAGACCACCCGCACCGACACGCGGTCACCTGAGGTGGGTACAACTTTACGTCGGCGTCGACCGTTTTCAGGATATCATCGCTATGGTGTTCGAGATCGGATGCACGAGGTGGTCACACAGCGTGGCGACCATTAAATTTGCACCTTCACCGAGGGGGCGTCCGTTTTCTGGACCACACGAGTACAGAGACGGTGATAAACTCTGACCCTAATGGAAATATGAATGCCTTGATTCTCGACCATCTCCTTTATCCGCCGGCTAAGCCGTGAGTCTGTCGTTCAGACGCAACGGTAGTATAGAATTCCATCTGATCGGGATCATTGATAGTACTACCTACGAAACCGTATCTGTCAATCGATCCTCTGATACAGTATGACTAAGTATTTGGATTGGAGACGACTATCATGTAAGGAACACGGATATTAATCAAGGTATGAAGTGCTTGCTTGACCCCTCTTTCGAGCGAGCCGTCTTAATCGCGTATGTTCATGTGCCACTCATTGCCTTGCATCTGCGTAATCTCATCGATCGCCATCGCAACAGCGCTCCAACGCGGCCTTGCATTACATTTGAATAGAAGATTTGACGGTAATGATGCTCGTTTCACGTGTAAGGAATGGTTGTTTTCTTGACGAGTCGTTGCATTCTTTAAGTTAAAGACTGCGACGGCTCGTCGAGAAAACAACACTGTTTGAAAGAAGACACGACGGTCTCGAGCCTGAGGCTCACCTTGCCAAGATTTCAACTCAGTGTATCGTGTATGATGTGCTTGCTACCACCATTTGCCAGTGGGAAGTTGGACTGCATTCGGGTACAACGTTTCTCGAGATAGACCACATGTTTGCCATGAGGGCGCAGGTAAGGCGCTTTCCCGCTTTACGAGCACTTTCATCAAAGCAATCAAGCCCGTGTTGCCTTGAGACATGCCGTTCCTTTCAAAGGTGCTTACTCACCTTGTCACTGCTGATCAGTGTATCGTTATCTGATCGTTTTTGCTTCACGACTAGCTGAAACAAGCGATACCAAATCCCTTTTCCTCTCAAGAATCACTGACGATCACCCAAGGCCATGGATTGGGACAGCGTATGACACAACCATGTCCCAGGGCAACCTTCTCCACGTCGTCTACGGGAGCAGACGGCATAGGCCCTTCCGGGGGCGGTCCTGCTACCGGTACATACCCCTCGGGTGAAAACCTGCAATCGGATAAAGCTGATAAATAGTTCGCTCAGCACTTACGTCGAGCGATTTGCACGGAAAACCCATGTCGCAAACAATCAACGTCGTCCTTTTCGGTGAAGCTGGCGTCGGGAAGAGTGCCGTCGTCAACCTTGTTGCTCGGAGCAAGATCGCCAACATCTCGTCAGACGTTGTCGGTTGTACGATGCAATCGACTCGCCACGACATCCCCATCGATGGCACAAACTATTGCATATTCGATACCGTCGGCCTCAATCAGCCGGAACTGGGGGTCAATTCGCACCTTGAAGCGATCGAGAGTGCTTACAAGCTCATTCTCGGGTTGACGGCCGCTGGTGGCATCCATCTTTTACTATTCTGCATGCGCAGAGGTAAAATAACGTTGACCACGCGAAACAATTACCGGCTGTTCTACGAGTTTCTTTGCCAGAAAAAGGTGCCAGTAGCGGTGGTCGTAACCGGCTGCGAGCACGAGGTAGACATGGAGGACTGGTGGACGAGGAACAAAATTGGTATAGAACACCATGGCATCAAGAGCGACGGTCATGCATGTATTACCGCAGTCACGGGTGGTACGCCTGGCGAAGACTTGAAATACAGGGAGTCGCAACGGAAGATCCGCGAGCTTCTGAAGAGCCGTTCGCTGAAAAATGGTGCTTTTCTGTTAGACGCAACGGCTTGGCTCGGCATGACAGGGAAGGAGATGAAGAGTCTCATCAAGGAAGGAAAGACCCCCAAGAGAAGGGACGTGGAGAAGGTGTTATCGAAACGTCTCAGGCTGCGCCCAGACGACGTGAAGCGAATCGTTGATATGATGGAGAAGAGTGGTCCGAGTAATGGGAAACACTAGAGGGGAGGAGACTCGGAAGAGAACGGGAGTGTACGCGGTATTATGTATGATTCGGACCTTCAAGTTACGTGTATCCATTCATGGCTCAGGCTGTAGTCACCAACACTACTCCGAATGCTGGACGTGGCTTGCCGCAGCCTGAGGTGACCACACTTGAAAGCTTGATGGGCCACCAGAAGTATAGAAATGTCCCACGAAAAGGTCGCATGTTCACCGGCACCCATGCCAGAGCGCCCCCACCTGCCAGCCAACTCTGGCGCTTTCCCGGATCTACGAGCAACGCCATCACCGAAATTGACCTGTACGAGTCTTGCCGTTGAGAATGACCTCTGATTTTTCCCGATTACAAAAGGTGGGTGCTCATCCTGATGGGAATTGGTTGCTGCTAATACTATTGCCCGGTTCCCTTTCGTCTCACCAGGCGATCGTACCAAATCCACCAGTCCATCGCCAAATTGTATCCACGAATGCTCAAGACGTATCGCAGGCTTCAAAGAAACAGCCGTATCCTCAGAGGCACCACTCTCATCCCTCTCCAAGTCAAGTCACAGTTCCCGAAGGTGGTCGTGGTATTGGTAATGCTCAAGCGAAAATCTGCGATTGAATAAAGCTAACGAGCGCTTCGCTCAGAAAATACATTGTCCCAGGGGATCGGTCGCCTGACTATAGCTACCCAGCCTCACAATAATCAAACGATTAATGTCGTGCTTTTCGGTGAACCGGGCGTCGGGAAAAGCTCAGTCGTTAATCTGATCGCTCGCAAAAGTATTGCTAGAGTCCCATCAGGCATTGACGGCTGTACGCTGCAGTCTAGTCGCTACGACATCTCCATTGATGACATGAACGTTTGCGTATTCGAGACCGTTGGCCTCCAGGAGCCAGGGTTCAGGGGAAATGGCTACCTTGCGGTTCTCGAAAAGGCTTACGAATTCGTCAACAAATTAGGCGCCGCGGGTGGCGTCCACCTTTTGCTCCTCTGCATGCGCCGAAGTAGATTGACGGCCACTACACAGAACAACTACCGGCTGTTCTCTGAAGTTGTTTTCCAGAAACAGGTGCCTATGGCGCTCGTCATCACTGGCCTGGAGGGAGAGGTAGACATGGAGGACTGGTGGACGAAGAACAAAGCTGACATGGAACGCTATGGCCTGAAGAGCAATGGCCATGCTTGCGTTACCACAGTCTCAGACCGTACTCTTCTGCAGGATCAAAATTATGCGGAGTCGCAGAGAAGAATCCGTGAGCTTCTGAAAAGTTGTCGCCTCAAGACGCCCGCTTCTCTACCTGAGCCACAGGACTGGTTTCTACACCTTGGGAACGGCATAAAGCAGTTTATCGACAAGTATGGGGAATTAACGAGAGGGGATATCATGAATACTTTGACGACGCGACTCAAGCTGGACTCAAGAACGGCACAGCGGTTTCTAGATATAATGGAACGAGGGGGTGTACAACAAAGCGGCAGAAGTGCAGAGAGTAGGACGCAAGATACACCTCTGGCGGGGATAGCTCGCCAGGACTCCAAGGGAGTGGCCGACCCTTCAAAGTCAGACACGACGCGGCGATCTCGAGGTTTGGATTCAGGGAAGGGGGGCGATGAGCCCCAAAGGGCAGGCCTAGCCGAGATCACCAGGACTGCACACGCTACGGATACGGGGAAGCGGGACCATGTACCTCTAAGAAGAAGGACAACGGGCGAAGTGGGGGCGGTACAATCTCCATACTCGAACAAGGTCGCGGCCGAGCCTCGAAAAGTGAATGTGCCAACGGAGACGTATAGCAAGAGCGACATGGACGTGTCGATGGAAGAAATTCTGCGCAACTTTCCTCGTGATCTTACTGGTCATGTTACAAGATCCGGTAAATTCCCATTTGCATCGGGTAGCTACGGAGACATCTACAGAGGCAAGTTCAGTTTGAGCGGAAAGTCATTTGATGTGCGTCAGTCTTTTTGCTCATGCCATGAAGAAACTGGACAGCTGTTAGGTCGCAATTAAGGTGTACAAGATGTACCTTCAGCGCGACGATAGTCTACCCGAGAGGATGAATGTAAGTTGTAGCCCATGAACGAAGCATGGTTATTCACTGTGGCTCTGAAACAGCGATTTCACAGGGAAATTACCGTGTGGTTGAAACTCCAGCATCCAAATGTTTTGCCGTTGTTTGGGACCATTAGGGACTCCGATATGCATCCACATATACCTTCTATGGTGTGTCCATGGATTGAACATGGTGCACTGTCAGGATATCTCGACAGAAACAAGAACCTGGCGGTATCAAATAGATTGAACCTGGTGGGTATTCATCGGCATTCACTGTCAACAGCGGCTGCATATCCTTTTCCAAGGTTGATCACGTGGCTCATGGCCTACAATACCGTAGGTTTGCCATGATCCTGTGCTATATGATGTTCTGACAGGGTGTATTGGTGGCCAGTGCATGCCCAGCATGTCGTGCACGGTGATCTGTCAGGTGTATGTATTTTGGCGTTTGTCCCTGTTTGTTGCTCATGCGTCGAAATGAACAGTCTAACGTACTGATCGGTGCTGACGGACGTGCTCGTATTGCCGATTTTGGCTTGTCCATGTTGTTGACGGTGGTAGGTGGACCGGCATTTGCAACGACTCGTCAGAATAAAGGCACGGTGCGATGGATGGCCCCCGAACTACTGGACCCCGATAAGTCTCATATCGCCCCGAGCACAAAAAGTGATGTGTACTCTTTTGGAAGCATCATGTTGCAGGTGTGTAACGCGGGGTATTATACCGTCACCATGTACAGCCATGATTTACTGGGTTGGGAAGATTTTGACAGGTAACATCCCTTATCACCGCCTCTCTCGCGACCCACAAGTCATAGTCGCTATCACAAGAGGCACGAGGCCTGATCGATCTGATCAGAAAGCGGTCACGAATGGGAGATGGAAATTCATCGAGAGATGTTGGTCTGTCGATGGACCACGTCCTTCGAGCGACGAGATTGTTGTGTTCACGAGGAGGGAGCTCTCTGAAAGCAAGACAGTCAAGGTCTAGAGAATGAGTAGATGCGACCGAGTTTAGGTGGTCGCGACACAACAACAAATTTTGTTTTCTCTGCTATGGGCAGTTTACACCGGCGTGAAAATCAGCCTTGACGATTGGCTTTTGACAATCTTCACTCATGGATCATGGATCGTCAGTCCAAAGACGTTCGACTTCCCTGAAGAGGGTACATACATTATGAGCATCCATCGTAGCCATACAAATGGTGAATCTTCCAGTAGTAAGCACCGAAGTGTATGACATCGAGTTGCGTTAGATCTAGTATATGTACAAGGGAGGAATGTAAAACAGGACAGAATCTTGCAGAATTCCGCGTTTCGCGGTATTGTGGCGTCTCATTTGAATGGATGGACAGAGAAAGAATTCTGTTTGGCGTCCGGGTTGCACAATAACTGATCAGTCAGCTGATATTCGTGTGCCTTTAAAGGCCCAGTCCTGTTAGTATCACCTCGGCCACCAAGCACTTGAGTTCTTGATCACAATGCGTTTCTCTCTCTTCGCTGTCCTCTCTGGTTTGGCTACATTGGCCATGGTCAGTGCCTTGCCAGCTAAGAACTTGCAGCGCAACATCTCATCTGGGGATGCTTATAAACCCACTATTCAATGTGCAGAGGGACACACGCCTGTAAGTCTGATCTCGAGGATGACGACTGACACATGCTCATCGATGTGACAGACTTGCTGGTGGAACTAGGGGTGACTGCTGCTACACAGTCGGTTCAATGGTTTCTTGAACATAAATGGTGGGGAGGACTTGGACTAAAATAGAGAGGTTGTACTGGAATTTCCCAGTCGTTCCAGGAATGATTTGATAGACGATAGTAACGATCTCTTGCTGATGGTCTGCTTGTTATTAGTCTGGGTTGGAAACGAAATACAAGACTAAGTAGTCGAAACGCTATGCTTTGGATCAGCATCTTGGTGGGGAGGACCAGTATTGCAAATGAGGGACACATCAAAGATATGTATGGTTAGCTGTTAGCCGAAGGTCCTGAGTGGTCTGGAGCAGTTGGGAACAAAACCAATTTACTGATCCTGACTGAGTGCATGACCGGAAAGATGGTACGCGAACCTTGACTGGACTCGTCGACGTTGCCATCACGCGCAAACACTGGCCCGCTCGCACAGGTCGTACAAGGTCGTACACCAAGATCGACCTGCGAATCCATAGCAGCTCGCGCCGAACCACGTGTATGGGCTAGCGTGGAAAGGCACAGATGGCGTCGCCTAGCCATGATGGAACATGGCTGCTTAGTGACCTCGGTCTTTCAATTCCGCGTAGATACTACGTTGACTAAACCTCAAGCGATCTGTGAAATCGGATCGTCAATTAGCTATCTGTCCTTTTAGAGTATATCTTCTGCGTTTTTCAGTGAATGAGGGTGCTGATTCACTGAGAAAATCCGGCAAAAGCTGGGTGGGAAAACATCCATCCTGCACTACCGCATGATCGTTGTGGGTACGCATTCATGAAACCAATGGTATTATATAAGACTTACACGTATACGCAGGATGTCATGAATGATGACGAGGAAGCGACTGAAAAAGTAGAGAATACGTACATGACAACACTCGGTCCCATTTGACCTCTTAAAAGTCCAGATAATCCTTGCCAGTACCCCATGTCTGCGCGCCAGTGCCCGCCGTCCCGTAAGGATCCTCGGGAACTGCGCCTTCGACGTCTTTGAACGAGAACTCGCGCTTGAACTTTGCTTCGAGAGAAGTAAGAGTAGTGATGAGCTTCGTACATGCTTGTTCAAGCGCTGCTTGAGGCGTGATGGTGCCATCAGTCTGAATTTTAAGAAGGAAGTGGGGGTGGAGTGGATGTGGGACTTTGTAGCCTGCAAAAAGGACTTGGGGCATCGAGAGCATTTGGCTGCAAATACGTAGGTTGACCAAATCAGAATTGAGACACAGACAGAAAGCGCAGGGGAAAACAGAACAAAGAAGTGTGGTACATACGCTCGGAGCATGTTACCCAAGGTATGGTCCTGTTTAACGATTTTGAACGTGGCAGCGTTTGGGATTTTGGTGTCCTCTGTTACTTCGACTCTGGGGGGGATCATTCGTTGAGAGAACGCCAATCGTGGCAAAAGGCACGCACGGTTTCTCGCCGTCTTCAAGAACATATAGCTCGAATCGATTTGGTGCATTCATGGTGGGTGTACCACAAATCACGCACTGGATACGCTACGACGTATCCAGAGTGCTACGGGCAGCAACTGATGGCGAACAATAGTCAGCGTACTGTTTTGTAGCAGAAACGGGAGGGTAAGATGAGATCAGAATGCAGTTTGCTTTCATGACAGGGCTCATCGACAATAAATATGGGCTCGCGGCCCCATCCTATTCGTTCCCAATATACGAACATCCTCACCTTGTAGTACAATGAAGTCAAGGTGTGGCGGAAGGCTATGAATTCAAGCTCCGATACAGCCTGCCAACCGCCAAGCTGTGGTGACAACTCATCGACAACCTATCCTCCTCAAGGTCAGTTTATGCCCGTTCAACGTCCTTTTCATCCAGTATGCTGCCAGAACGATCCATGGAAGCCTATTGAACGCGTGTATGCGCCTGATCGACTGGATGGATAGAGCTGGATGGATCGGAGGCAACCCAGATGGACCCAGATGAACGAAAGCTAATTGTGATCTTGTGCAGAAAATGCCGACCCGCTTTTCGAAGACTCGCAAGCACCGTGGCCATGTCTCTGCCGGTCACGGACGTGTTGGGAAGCACCGTAAACATCCTGGTGGTCGCGGTCTCGCTGGTGGTATGCACCACCACCGGTATGTCTCTCCGTTTTAGAGTTGTGAAATCATGGGCAAACGATATCCTAGCATTAACTTTGACAAGTACCACCCTGGTTACTTTGGTAAAGTGGGTATGCGCCGATTCCACTTGACTCGCAACGCACAATGGCGACCCATCATCAACGTTGACAAGCTGTGGACGCTTGTTCCTGAAGAGGAAAAGGAGGGGTTGACGGAAGACTCTGAGGTTGTCCCAGTTATCGACACTCTCCAACACGGATACGGAAAGGTGTTGGGCAACGGAAAGTGAGTTGATTGCGAGTCTGTCAGCACGGGTCTTTTCCGACGATCCATGCAGACTACCAAAATTGCCATTCATTGTGAAGGCACGCTTTGTCTCCCGGAAAGCCGAGTGCGTGTCTAGTTTGTCGGCGTGACAGTGAGCTAATGTGGTTTTCAGGTCGAAAATCAAGGGGGCTGGTGGAGTTGTATCGCTCGTTGCGTAGGCTGTTGCTGGACTGATTTATTCTGTTTCATTACCACATCCATGACCTGACACGCAAGCAATACAGTACATGTGCTATGTATGCGCCTCTGCTGTGTGAGCTGTGATACCATTAATACCCGCCGAGGTGCCGAGTGGACATCTGATTGGCTGGTGTGGGAATGTTGGTAGCCAAAGGACTGCATTCTCGTCAAAGATGTACTCCGTCTCGACCTGGTGTGGGTCCTCTCCTTCTTCCCTCGTTCTCTCCGATTGACATCTCATTTCTAGACAACAACCAATACTCCACCTGGAATCGCACGCGCAGACTACAAGTATCCCCCTTTCTCGCCCGCACAGACACAAGGGCCTCTCGCACAGCAACCGCAATGGCGCACAACGGCGCCATCCTCGTCAACATGGCACCAGCAGACAATACGAACAAGAAAGAGTCTAAGCAGCTCTTCGGCCCCGACATCGGTGTCGTCAACAACGTACCAGCTTGGGCGCACCCCGTGGGAAAGAATTCCGCTACGGACTCGCTCTCCGCAGACATCATCAAGAATTGGATAGCCAAGAGCAAAGAGGTCTCATATCTACCCTCTCTTGTGTTGCATATCTGACCCCATTCCAGTCCTCTCAGCCTACGACTACCCTGCAAGCACTCGTCAACCTCAAGCGCCCTACCCTCCGCTTGGTCCCACTCGCTATGGCACAAGGCGATGACCCTGACCAAGCAGACTCTCACCATCACCATGGCTTGGAATTCGAGTTTGATTGCGATGCACCAAAGTGCAAAATCGATGTCAACGTCACTCTCCCCGCCGATCACCCTCTTGCCGAGACCGTCGACTCTAGGGGATTCTCCCGCATCCTCGTCTTCCAGTCCGTTGTCGACGGTGGCTTCGGTAAATTCCTCAAATTAGAGCAAGACGCTACTTTGGAGTTAGGCAGATTCGAACAGTCCGCCCGCCCGGAGAATCCCCCCGCAGAGAATCCACCTGCTGATGCGCAAGCCACAACTACCGCTGCACCGTCCCCTCGAAACGGTCGTTCCAGAAAGCGCTTCACCGCCTTCCACTTCCACAAGCGCTCCAGTGACCGTGCTGCTTCTGGTCCCGCCTTGGCCGTCGTTGATGCTGACGCTGCCAATACTTCTCCCGAATCCGAAAAGGACAAGGCAGTGAAGGATGACATGTGGGAGGGTGTCAGGGCCACTATTCGCCTCTCCGCTATGCTCGAGGATGGTATGGACTTGCCCACCATGAATGAGCAGACCACATATCTTCATATCGTCCGTGTCGGTATCCCTCCCGCAGCTGACGACGAAGAAGACGTCAGACCGTGGGTCGTCAAAGTCATCAAACGCGAAGCAATGGTCAGTGTTCATTATCCATCGTTGCAGGTTATCTTACCCAGTCTTGCAGATTGGCCCGCACACATTCCATCTCCACGAGATCTATGGTCTTACCGCCCAGACATCTACCCCTGCTCCTCCGGCCTCTTCTCCCACGAGCACAGATGCTCATACATACCCACCTCCTGCCAACCCTGCTGCACCTTCGGCTATTCATGAAGACGAACCTTCTTCAGAGTGTCTCCTATGTCTCTCTTCACCTCGCGAGGTTATCCTTCTTCCGTGCCGTCACCTCGTTGCTTGCAGGGAATGTGCAATAAACATGGTTGAATTTGGCGCAGGAGGTAACATTACACACAATGAAGCCACCAATGGAACTGGTGCGGATGCTACCGCCGGAGAGGGGAGCGGCGCGGCGAACACGAGCGGCGCCACCGAGGGAACTAACCTGCCAACCGTCACCCCTCCGAATCCGCGTAGAAAACGCAAAGCTAAGGGGTGGTTCTGCCCTGTTTGCCGACAACGTCAGTATCTTTTTCTGCATATAACAAATTCGTATTCAACATGTTTTATCTCACCATCCGCAGCTTACACGTCGCTCTTGCGTGTATCTACGACGCCACCGACAAAGGATATTTCTGATGACGAGAACCGTGGCTCTACCTCCATGGACGATCCCGAAAACGAGCAAGAAGGTACTGAGGGGAATGATGCCACCGAGCTTGTCCCTGCGAACAATGACCCCCTCTCCGCGGCGCCAGGCAGCATGATAAACACGTTGCGTTCTGGATTCCGTAACCTTGCGCTCGGCAGTAACTCGACCCGTCCGGAGAACGAAACCCTTCCGAGGGATGTCGAACGCGGGCTCGGGAGCGAGGCTATCGCCGCTTGAACGATGCACTCCTTTCCTACCTTTTGGACGACTATGTCTGTTGTATTCCCTGCTGGACTATCGTGCTTGCTGTGCCCGTGTTGCATGTACTATATAAAGTACTGCGGGTTGTTGTATCGTTTTTTTTCCTCCTTGCTCGTGTTTATAGCTTGAGACTGGCATTGTAAATTTATGCCAGACAAGGATTCGAACGGATCGTTCAGCACTCTACTTGATTCCCCTTTATGATTGTCGCCTTTCCCCTTCTTTGATTACCCCTGTAGCGTATCATGCTCTTTTTTGGAGACTTAGGTATGTAGTACGCTTGTATGAACTTTTATTGGTATTGCCGTGGCGCTAGAAGGTTTGAACCCCGGTAGCGCTACCAACATTAATCCCACTCCTCATCCTCATGCTATGGAGTGGGCCAGGACAATCATTCTCGAGATCGTAGCCGTGTCCCAGCGCGTTGTTGGCGCTGCTACCGCGTATGCCAGGCGCAGGGGGCTCAGGAACGTACAGTCCTGTCACTTTCGGTTAGAGAAGGAAATGCAGCGGGTTTCTGTCGCCGCCGGAGGCATTTTGGGTGCCCTCGGAAAGTCTTCTCTCCCAAATGGGCCTCTGCTTGATGATCGGCTTCAAGATTGGTTTTCAACGGACGAGCTGCCAATATGTCTGGATACGTTGCATCAGATGGAGAAGATGCTCCGGGACAATACCTGGATGAACGCCGTATTTAACTTTGTGAACACGCTGCGGCCGCTGCCCCCGGAAGACAAGATCGATGCGGCCGTCAAGCTCTTTGACTCGCGGAGACATTACTTTCATTTCTTGTTGACGACAGATGTCTGGTAAGTCTCCTACTGTAACTCGGATTAACTTGTGAAACGTGAGACTTCTCCAGGAATCGCGAGGACGCTCAGCAACAACCACGAGTATGTTCAGCCCACGCGCAAGACGAGCCGGTCGTTCAGCGACTGCTTCTGCCAAACCCCAAGTAAGTGCTGCTGTGTTATCGTGGAATCTTGCTCAAACTTGCCATTCAGTAGTGCCATGGAAGTCGATCAGGATATCACCAGTGTCCCGCTTAGCATGACGAACAGAGCGACCGCCGTTGAGGAAAAAGAGACGAAAGTCATGAAACCAATTGACGCCCGTACGTGGATGGCAATTTTAGTGAGCATATGGGGCATTGACTGTATTCATAGGAGGAAAACTAGACGATATCTTGAGGTGGCTCGATGGGTTGAGCTGCGCTGCTAAACACGAAGAGACTCTGTCTTTGCGGCAGCCTGATACCTGTACATGGTTACATTCCACACCCGAATACAAATCATGGAGAAATAGTGAAGATACGTTCTTGTGGTTGCAGGGAAAACGTGCGCATTCAACTTACCAATATGAAAATTTTCATGACTGAGTTGTTCACAGCCGGTTCTGGAAAGACGATATTAGCGTGCGTCCGCGACTCGTACCACGTATCGGTTCTCACTCTGATTGCAGGTCGTTTGCGATTGATTCGCTGGAAAACAAGCGACTCAGCGGAGAAGCATTGGCATTCTTCTACTGCGATTTTCGAAATGATCGTTCTACGAGTGCTGCCGAGGTGATGCGCTCGCTCCTTTCTCAGTTGCTCCGTCGCATCCGTTATGAAAAGAGCGACCCCGGGGAGTTGATAGGTGACTTGGTCAAAGAGAAGAACGGTGACATGCCCATCCTGGAGAATGTCAAACATCTCGCTACCTTTGTGTCCCGGACATCGAAGCAATTCAGCCATCGGCCGCTGGTTGTTGTGGACGCTCTGGATGAGTGCGAAGACGTCAAGACGCTCCTTGATGGTCTTCTTATCTTGGCTAAAGGCGGTATGCGACTCTTCGTAACTAGCCGACCCCTCCAGGCCATCAAAGACCGTCTCTGTGGTCTTCCTTCCATCTCAATGGATAACATGACGAGTGCAGTATCGGCGGATATTGCATTGCATGTCACGAGAGAACTAGATTCTAGTCCACGGTTACGAGCTCTCGACCGTTACTTCAAAATGGAGATTTATTCCATCCTATGCGATAGAGCGGATGGCATGTAAGACCTGTCACCGTATATCGTCAAACTCGCGCTCACGCTTTTCAAGGTTTCGATGGGTCCAATGTCAAATAGACGCACTGAACCGATGTGCAACGAAAGCAGAGGTCCGAGAAGCTCTCGAGAACCTGCCAATTGGTCTCGACGAAACATATCAGAGGATCCTCACCGCGATTGACTTATAGTCATCTGATGGCAAGCTCACACTACGAGCGTTGTTATGGCTTGTTGGCGCGTTACGACCCCTCCGGTTGGTCGAGATCCTCGAAGGACTGACAATTGACCTTGGAAGGCAGACCATGAATGAAAGTGGGGCTATGCACAAAGATATTTTATTATATGCATGCGGGAGTCTCGTGACATACAACGAAAAGACAGATATTGTTATTCTATCCCACTTCAGTGTCAAGGTGAGTCGCCCTGTATGGTTGGTTCAATTACACCCTAACATGTTAGAGTAGGAGTACATCACCGGAAATTTGACGCGAGTCAAGTTACCACAGTATCACATCAGCCACCAAGGTGCTCATGAGCACCTTGCCCGAATCTGTATCTGTTATATTACTCTATACCTCAAGCATATCCACGCATCCTCTGAAAGCACCTCCCAGCATCGCATCATGCGGACAATTAATGACCGGCCTCATAACACTACCAGGGTGTGGTCTTATGTCTCAAATGGCTCTCCAGCTGTGTTCTCGTCGCAGGAACTTCTCGGTTACGTGTTCACTGACGGGTTCAACCACCTTGCCTATCTTGGTCCAGCAAATCACGTTGTTTTGAAGGACATGGTGACCCTTCAGTCAGATATACAACGCCACCCCACTGCATGGGAAAATATTTGTTGGACGTCGCAACGTTACAAGCTCTTAGTCCCGTGGCCAGGTCCGGAACACGATTTCATGCTCTATGTTCTTACAGCCTTCGCTTCTGATTCACTCCTTCGTGCATTCCTCGGCCCCACCCGTAGGACAGTGAAGCCAAGGTATCGGACGAACCCACTGGTATATGCCGCGCATTTCGGGAAGCCCCAACACGCTCAGCTGTTGCTATCCCACGGCGCCAAAGTGAACGAGAGAGGATTGGTCGTTCAAGCATACCGCCAGGATATACCCCTTGAGGTTGCTGTCAGTCGACAACACGATGCTATGGTCGATCTGCTTTTATCTACCGGGAGCGTTGTACCCAAGCAGTTATTCACTCGCACCACGGATCGTAATTTTCCCATCCGCATTGCCAGGAGGCTACTGCAGACCGACGAATTTATGGAATGGGTAGCAGAACGGGGAAATAAACCACCTTCGCCCCTGGGGTTACTCGAGCGGCGACTCCCTTCAGTGTATGAGAGGGATATCCTTGTCATGATACGGAGACTGGTCCAGGTTGGTTTGGATCCTGCTGCGCGCAACTCGGCTCAGAAGGCCGCTCTTCATATAGCGATCACAGAACGATAC
>JBBPJQ010000428.1:0-24887 GCA_038088795.1 Boletus rex-veris
ATGACATGTCAGTTTGAAATAGGTGTATCCCTTGATGGTGTGGACCGATTTGGGTGACTATTAGGTCCACAGAACCCCCTGAGTCTGTACTACAATCCGTGTGACTACTGCGAAGTGTGATTCCCACAGGATAGGGGTCCGACGACCGGTTCTTCAAAAGACCGGTTGTAACCAGTTGCAACTGATTGTAGGACTCATTTGGACCGGTTTATTTCGGTCCAGTTGCAGGTTGCAGGTCCCTGGGACCTTCCCAGGACCGGTTTCGGTCCAGTTGCCTAATTAGGAAGGTCAAAAACCGGACTGGACTGGACTTTTAAACACTAAACTGTAATGCACAGCGTAGTGTTGACAAGCTGTGATATGATATGGGTTGAAGAGCATAGCGTCGGCGAGAAGAAGTATGACGAATGAGTAGGAATGAAGTCTATCTTCGAGACGATGTGAAGACTCGACGGTCTCTCTATCCTGGAACAACGCAGGACTCGAGGTCACTAGGAACTAACGCTGATATTGCATAGAACTAGCTTAGGGAAATACAGGCGAGAAGTATGAGACTATATATATGGTAGGCCCCTGGTCTGTGCAAGAGATGGAATAGGAAATAAGGAAGCGGAAGCCCTTCGGGCTTCCATTCCACAGTGCGGAGACATAGTCCTGCAGCGGATCAAGATCTGATGTGCAGCATCATTGGAAATACTATCTCGGCCATCAGAGAAGTCTAAAGAAAAGTGATGGCCGATGGAAGAGTGAAAGGAATCTAAATATAGTATGGGGATCAGGAGAGCCGTGTGAGCCAAAGAGGAAAGAGATTGAGAAACAAGATCTAAATAGCTGGAGGACGACTCCAGTACAAATACAACTCCTTAGAGTGAGTGAAACGAGAGAGCAATAAGTGAAAGAAAAACATAGCCCCCTTGTTAAACCGTAACACAGACCAAAGAACAGGTGCTACAAGATTAAGAGAACCCCCACCTTAGCACCACACACAGCGGCACCTAGAATACGCCACTTACGAGTACCAAACCCCCCTCTCCCCATTTGAATAATACATCATGTCTTTCGATCGCACAATATTGGAAACAAATCTCCTCAATGGAGGACTTGACACAGCTGTCACGCAAGATCTTCTTGCTATGTTTGACTATTTTGCCAATGAATGAAATGCCCACATCGGACACATCAACATGTGTCTAAATGAAATCAACACGCTTAGAACCCAGCTCGTGGCTATCCCCACACCAGGAACAGGAGGCAGTACAACGCCCAAAATGAGCAAAGTGTTCCAAGACCCTGGAAATTACAACGGGTCTAAAGGAAAGTTCGAAGAATGGTGGACTAAGATGAAGGCATGGATTGCTGAAAACACCACCGTATTCCCACCAGGTTCACACAAGGCAGTGGTAGCTGTGCTATCACACCTTGAAGGACAAAAGGCAGGCGGCTTTGCCTGCACAAGAATAGATCGCCTATTAACTGGCGGTACCTACACGTGGACAGAGTTAAAAGAAGAGATCGAAGCCCTCTTCCGCTCTGTTAATCAACAAGAATGGGCCAGACAGAAACTACACGCCCTAAAACAGACAGAATCAATGCCCATAAATGATTGGATCATTGACTTCCAAAGATACGAACCACAAGCGGGCATGGACCCAACCCATCTAGTGGAGCTCATTGAGCACAATGTCCAACGCTCGATAATCGACAAGATCCTACTAGAGGGACCTCATCCCACTACAGTCCTCGCTTATCTCGCAAAGATCCAAGAGATAGGCACAAGGAAGCAGTTAATCAGCTTCTTACGTGGTGGCAGTAGCTGAAGATCTAGAGATCCAAATGCCATGGACATAGACACCTTTGAACATAGACCCTCGACGTCTAACGCCCCAAGGAAATGCTACAACTGCGGAGGAAGTCACTTCGTCAAAGACTGCCCCAAGCCCAAACTTGCATGTCCACAATGCAAATGGCTTGGAGGAGGACACAAGAAAGATTGTTGACAAGGAGGCTGCAAGGCCAGAGGAATCGGAGAAGAAGAAGGTGCCATCTCATGGGATGAGTCATCCGGCCCGGACCAGGTTGTCCGCAGCATGTCCTATGACGAAATGAAGGCATACTTCTTCAACCTCAAGGACACAGAATCCAAGAAGGGAAAGGGAAAGCCACATGAACGAATCGGGTGTTCATGTGGAAACAAAGAAGGTAAGGTTTAATTTATCTGACAACAATAGGTATTTGCCACTGGCTGGTGAAGAGTCTGATGAATCAGACAATGAGTCATCATTAATGCCAAGTGGGCCTCCCTTAGTGGAGCTTGGCAGGGGCTTCACACCTGTGCTTAATTTACTTTCAAACTCCGATATCCAAATCCCAGAAGAAGCGTGCATACGTAGCACAAATCTGCAGAAGGAGATCTGTATGACCATTCGAGTCGCTCCTTCTCACACCAAGAATTTCATCACCACAGAAGCTCTGCTCGATAGTGGAGCAAATGTCATATTCATAGATTGCACTTGGGCTCAGGAACATCAGCTACCCCTGACGCCACTTCACAACCCCATACCTGTATTTAACGTCAACGGAACCAAGAATTCCACCAGAAACATCACACATTCTGCAGAAATTATTATTGATTATCAAGGACACAGAGAATGTGTCACAGCTGAAATCACAGATCTTGGCAAGAATCAGATGATACTAGGCTTCTCCTGGTTGAAGAAGCATAACCCTAATATAGACTGGACCAAAGACATGGTTGAAATGACGTGATGCTCACATTCATGCTCCTTCCTTCAGGATAAGGAATCATTCTTACGACATGCTGACAAAGAAGAAGAGGAAAACGCATATCTTGCTTACGCAGTACACGCGGCTTTAGATAAGCCTACTCCTAAGAAAGAATCAGCAGAAGAACTTGTGCCAAAAGAGTTCCACAAGTATTTAAAAGTATTCCATAAAGGAGAATCAGAGTGCATGCCGATATGGAAACCATGGGATCATGCCATTGATATGAAAGACACGTTCACCCCAAAGAAAGGACGTCTCATTCCCCTGTCTGTCACAGAACAACAGGAAGTTTCTGAGTTCATCGATAATCTCCACAAACATCACCCGTGTTCTTCGTACCAAAGAAAGATGGATGAAAACGTATGGTACAGGACTACCGTTATCTAAATGAACACATGGTCAAAAACAATTACCTGTTACCCCTAATCTCACAATTGGTCGATAAGCTAAAAGGGGCTACTTTATTCACAAAGATGGATCTCAGATGGGGATACAATAATGTACACATCAAAGATGGTGACGAATGGAAGGTGGCTTTCGTGTGCTTCCGAGGAGCATTCAAACCCCTTGTCATGTACTTTGGGCTATGCAACTCCCCTGGAACGTTTCAAGCCATGATGAATGAGATTTTCACAGATATGGACGACTGCATCATCGTATATATTGATGACCTAATGATATTTACCAAAACAGACGATCGTGCCACGCACAACAAAATCGTTCTGGAAGTACTCCGACACCTCGAGGAAAATGATTTATTTATAAAACCAGAAAAATGCACATTCCACACCTCAAAAGTCAAGTTTCTCGGGATGATCGTAGGAAAAGACGGAATAAAGATGGACGAAACAAAGGTACAAGCCATTCTGGAATGGCCTATGCCCAAAATCGTCTGAGGAGTAAGAAGCTTCTTAGGATTAGCAAACTTCTACCGAAGGTTTATCAAAGATTACACAAAAGTGGCTAAACCACTTAATAATTTGACAAAAAAGGAAAACCCCTTCGAATGGAAGCAGGAACAACAGGAGGCGTTTGACACACTGAAGCATCATTTCACCACAGCCCCTGTTCTCGCATTCCCTGATGATGATGCTCAGTTCCACTTAGAATGCGATGCTTCTGATTACACAACAGGAGCAGTACTATCTATTCAGAAAGATGACAAATGGCACCCCATGGCCTATTCATCTCACTCCATGTCTCTGCAGGAACAGAATTACCCTATCGCCGATAAAGAAATGCTCAGTGTGATCTGTTCACTTGAGATATGGTGCCACTATCTAGAAGGCACAAGACACGAATTTGAAATCTGGAATGATCATGCGAATTTGCAATTCTACATGACTCGTCAGGACCTCAACAGGAGGCAAGCATGTTGGGCGCAATACTTATCGCGCTTCAATTTCAAATGGTTATATAAGCCAGGAGCTTCTATGGGAAAAGCCGATGCTTTCTCTAGACGAGAAGATCACACAGTCGGTCTAGAAGACAACAATAAAGGAGTATTAGTTATATTCCCGGAGAAGATTAGAGCACACCACGTTCTGCTCTCCGATGAAGGGGACACCATTAAAAACTGCATTTCTGACGCAATCACGCGTTTTACTGAAGAAGATCTCATCGCCTTATGTAAAGATTGGAAAGTTTGTGCTGAGGATAACAGATTCCTTTATGACACACTCCACAGGCTATACATGTCTGATGACGATGATTTATGCATGGAAGTCATGTGCTTACACCATGACACCCCTATGGCTGGACACGCCGGTTCAGACAAGACATTAGACTTGCTGCAGTGCAGCTATTGGTGGCCAGGATTGGCTACATTTGTTAAAGGTTATATCGCTAGATGTGATCGTTGCCAATGGTTCAAAGGGACTAATCAGGCACCGGCTGGTTTGTTACAGCCACTTCCCATACCTGATCACCCTTGGGAACACATCTTGGTGGATTTCACCACAGATCTCCCCCTATCCCAAGGCTGTGATTCTATTCTGGTAGTAGTTGACAGATTCTCCAAGGAAGTCGAACTGATCCCCTGCACGAAGAAAACCATGGCACTCAATACGGCTAAGTTATATCTAGATCACGTTTGGAAGCTGTTAGAGTAGAATTGTTCACTATCTTACCACTTACCTAATAAACTGTACAGTACCTAGTTTATCTCGCCGCCACCTGTACTACTATACCTTGTCCGTTATCATGAACAACATCTGCCGCTCTGTCCTGTGTCGCTCGTGTCCCGTTCCTGGCATACGACTCTTCAACATAACGGACCTACCCTCACGTTATCAGGGTACATCAATTCAATAACTGCACGACGGGCTGTGCGAGTGCGGTGACGACTGACGGGCTGTGTCACAGGCACTGCAACCGCACAAACACGCTGTTGACCAATGGGCTGTGTTGCAGGTGTTGCGGATCATTTCACAGATCATTTCTCGAACCCGGAGTAGGTGCTCCGACCCACATATATCCACATTCCATCTTGTTTCCGATGCTCTTTTATCGTACCTGTCCGCATACATACGCACATACATCCACATCCACTCTCCCATGTCACGCTCTCAATACTCTTCTGTCTCATTGTTGCCACACGCCCATCATGTCGTCTATCCTCAACACTGCTCATCTGCTCCGATCTCTGGGGCATTGTGTCAGACAAAGAGATCAGAAGAAGACCACACCCGATCTGAAAAACAGCCGCTAGCACTGTAGTCGACGCATTCACCTTACATCAGCTCAAGGCCGCCGCCGAAGAAGCATCTCATTGAAGAAGATACTTCTGTATGATAATTTTCTGGACTTCAGGGGGTGCATGTATTATTTCATTCCTTCCATTCACTTGGACTCGTTCACGATTCAGGGGGTGTGTTAGAGTAGAATTGTTCACTATTTTACTGCTTACCTAATAAACTGTACAGTACCTAGTTTATCTCACCGCCACCTGTACTACTATACCTTGTCCGTTATCACAAACAACATCTGCCGCTCCGTCCTGCATCACTCGCGTCCCGTTCCTGGCATACAACTCTTCAACAGAAGCATCACAGCCTCCTATCCACTATCATTTCTGACAGAGGACCACAGTTCGCCAGCACAGTCATGGCTGACGTATGCCGTTCTCTCAGTATTAAACCTAAATTATCCACCTCTTTCCACCCACAAACAGATGGTCAGACAGAACGTATGAATCGTAAAGTACAGCAGTTTCTCTGCCTCTTCACATCAGAAAAACAAGATCAATGGGCCGCTTGGTTACCTATTGCCCAGTTCTCCATGAATTCCAAGAAAGCCACTGCAATGGGAAAGTCCCCTTTCACAGTTACACGGTCATATGAGCCCTGCATGGGCATTGAATCACACAACTCTAAGGCACCGGCTGCCACCGAGTTTACCGACCGCATGGCTGACACATTGGAACAAGTCAAAAGTAATTTATCCATGGCCCAGGGCCGCATGAAACGAAATGCGGATCGCCACAGATCTGACTCCCCGGAATACGCCGTCGGAGATCAAGTATGGCTGTCCACATCTAACTTGCATTTGACCCATGCATCATGTAAATTAACCGAGCAATGGCTCGGCCCCTATATGATAACGGACCTTATGGGTCCCAATACTGTAAAACTCAGGCTGCCCTCTACCATGAGGATCCACCCTGTTATTAATGTGTCGCGGATCAAGCCGTACAAGGATAGATTGCCTGGCCAATCTACCTTTCGGCCTGGACCGGTTCTGGTAACCAAAGATCAGGATGACGAGTATGAAGTGGACTACATCGTTGACTCACACTACAAACGCCATCGCCTCGAGTTTCTCGTCCACTGGAAGGGCTATGATGATACAGATCGGATGTGGGAGCCTGCAGCTAATCTCACGCATGCTAAAGATGTCATCCAGGACTTTCACAAAAGTCACCCTTCTGCCCCTAGAGCCTTATCTATGATGCCAGAGGCATTTTCTTCCTTATTCGGGAGTTGTGAGAACTTTACCACGATAAATCCGCACCGTCTCCCCTTTGATTGTCTGGAAGTTGATCTTTAGGACAGGGAACCACACGTATATAAGACAGCACATTCATCCTGTTTCACCCATCAACTCACACTTCCCATACAACCATAACAATGTTGCTCTTGCTCCTCCTCATCAATTGGGCCATTGAGCTCTATTTCTACTATTATCTCTACACCCTCACCCCCTCCTATCACGCCATCTTTTCCATTCTCTTCTCCGACTATGATTTCACCTCCTTCCATCTTCTTTACCTTTTGTTTCAAAGCCTTTTCACTCCTACTCGCTTGAGATATGTCACCCCCTACCAGGCCTCCTCCCCAGACGCTTAACCCCTTTTGATGAAGGGTACTGGACAAGACGCCTGCACGTTCCCCACACGGAGTCTTCACGGTCACATGGACCACTTACCTCCACCATTCCATCGTCCTCCTCATCATCATCAGATCAGGATCCACCCCCATCCAACAGCACAATTAACTCTTGGGATGACCCTACCTACTGGGACCCCAATGCCAACAATGACTATGCAGAAGCATGAGGACAGGACAATGATCAGTGGGAACCTATGCCAGTCAAACTGGAGACAGGTCTCCCAATTCCCACCAACCTGGAATCATATCAAAACAAACTCTGCTTTATGGATCCAAGCCCGATGTTGACGTACAACCAGAGACTTCGTCAGTGCTTCGAACCGGAATTCGAATTCTTCTTCCCCAACTCCCAGCAGCACTCCCAACCGTTATCGGATTCAACGGAGAATCCCGACATTCATGCTTGGGGCAATGACGGTTCGATGCCGGGCAGTCCAGTTACTGCACCTACCAGTCCTCTCCCATCTGATGATGGAGAATTCCAGGACATCGAAGAGTTTTGATCAACCAGGATGTTTGATCTTAGGACGGGGAAAGTGTTACGACTGCTACTCAAGCGTAATGGACTTATCAATTTTCTTTCATTCTCAAACCCCTATCTATTCCTTTCACACATTCACATGCACTTCTTTCATATCTGCTTCATCGCTTCTATTCACACATGCGTATCTAATCTCCCACATCTATGCTTCTCATTCACATTAGATCCGCACTGCAGCCTCATGCTGCCACATACATGCGCATCACACATGCCGGGCTATGTACACAGGTATATCACGTGACCCAGTGTCCAGCATATTTACTATATATAGCAGTAGCACAGCATGGTCTGTGCGCACATGTACTTACTATATAAACCCCAATTCAGTGCCAGAGAACACTAGTCTTGTTCTCTTGGAGTTTCCCCTACAGGCAACTCTACTTCTCTTCCCTTGTCTTTTTCTCTGTGCAAGCGACCTAGCAACAAAGGCTTCACTTAAGTGTGAGTCCTTTAGGGTTGTTTCATGGGGAATATCGACAGTACTGTCACCTTGGAGTGGCTGAATGAATTGCTTTGACCGTATGGAGTGGAGAGCATCAATCTACCTGAGGTGTCACTGGCAGGGAAGCTGGTGGCTGGGAGGATATTGTAATTGGCTGGGATCTCATTACAGTATGCATATCATATTTAGGCTCTAACTCAAACCCCTACATAGACCATTACTGTGAGTTTTAGTGTGTGGCACCAACTCCAGCTGACTCTCAGTTGACTGTGGCAGCTTGAGCCGGCAATTCAGAGCCGGCAACTTTCATAGCCAGTGGTCCAGCTAACTCTGAATAGCCACTGGCTCGGCTATGGCTTGAGTCAGCTAAAAGTCAGAGCTGCAGTAACACTACCCTGCCTTGCACAGTTTGTCTGCAAGTATGTTGAAGGTTGTTCTTCTGTCACAACCCAGATTTTATCAAGTCCAACTCCAGTCAACTCCGGAATACCTTGGACCACCTTTTGATCTCAGACTTAGATTTTACCAAGTCGAACTCTATTCCAACTCCGGAATACCTCAGACAACCTTTGACCTCAAATCAACAGACATGTCTCAGACATGTACCTCTGAACTCATACCTACATTAATCTCTTTCAGCTCTAGTCTGCATTTCACCTCTCAATCAGTACAGCCTGTCCCAGCTGTGTTCTGTGCTCTGTTGATCATCATTCTGCTCCTATGTACATTGCCTTCACACAGTAGTCATGGACCAAGATTTCCTCTAGGTTTTTAGTGTATATAAACACTCCTGTATTCTCTGTCGTACTTCAGTACAAATATCTCGTCTACACACATCCTAGCCTCATCTGACTTATTCTAGTCTCATCGAACACATCCCCTTCATGATCTTCATCCTGAACCTCTGAAATATGAGGACCAGTGAGTTTGGCAAGGGCGCGACATATAAGTCCTGCGCTGATGTCCTCAACAACTCTGCTCCTTGGTCACTCCATCCTCCGACACCTCCAGGCATTGCTGCTAGTCAGTGACCCACGTCAGTACCTCCTATGTGTCCTGTCTGAATGGACTTCGGTCCTTCACCTTCGGATTTGACTCGTAACCTCAATAGCTCTAATCCACCTAACCTCGACAACTCTGTACCTCCGCCGGAGCTGGTCCTAGGAGAAATATAGACCATGACAGCTGCCCACAAACTTGCTTCCCAAGTCATGGCTGCTCAAGGAAACAGAGGCTTCATCCCATTCTCTAATGGAGACAAGGTTTGGCTAGAAGCCAGGTACTTGAACCACTGCTCCCCTATCCCAAAATTTGATTCCAAATGAGAAGGACCCTTCACTATCACAAAAGTTCTATCTCCCCTCACCTACCAACTCTGCCTTCCAAAGACCTGGAAGATTCATCCCATCTTCCATGCTTCTCTTTTATCCCCCTATCACAAAAACAGCATACACAGGCCAAACTTCCCTTCTCCACCACCAGACCTTATCCAGGGAGAAGACAAATATGAAATAGAGAAGATCCTATGCCACCATGGACCACCATCTCACTGCATGTTCCTGATCCAATGGAGAGGCTACTCCATGGAAGAAGACTCCTGGACCCCAGAACAGAACTTGAATAATGCCAAGTCTGCTCTCCTCACTTATAAAAGGCTTCATCCCTCTGTCTTCCCTCTTTCTTAGCCTCTCCCATTATCTAAACACAACATGTCATTCAAAAAACTCTCTATCTCTTCCAAATCTTTCCTCACCATCTCATCCTTCCCCGAATCCCCTTCATCCACCATCACAGAATCTGGGTGGAACACTAGCCCCATTGTCTACTATCCCTCCACCCTTTCTGACACCATAGATGAACCTCTCCCCACCCCAGTTCCCTCCTTCCCCGTGACCTTCCAGAACACATCTTCCAACTCTCCTGGCTCCTCTCCTAGTCTTGCCCTGTCCTCACAGCAGACATTCCTCTTTATGTCAGCAACATTAAACCCGGAACCCCTTTTCCCCAATACATATGAAACCTCTCCTGCTACCTTACAGACTCCCAGCTAGTGGTCACCCTTAAGGCCCATATGGACATGGACTCGGCCTTCCTAGCTCTATACAAAGCATACCTTCAGATCCAATGCCTCTCCCTTATTACCAATGATCTCACCACATTTAACACCACCACTCTTGATAGGCGATGGATTGCCTCTACTCAAGTAAACATCCTCAGGAACCTTTATCAGGTTATGTATCAGATGGACTTCAGTGAATTCATCGCCAACATAGACCATTACTTCATGGAACTCGCAGCCACCCATATCTCATTGGCCCAAACAGTTCCCCTCATTCATCCCATGCTCAACACTATGGTACCATCTACTCCATCTGCATCATCTTCCCCCCTTTTCCCTGAGGAAATTACCACTGTGACCAGTTCAGAACAAATGTTTAACAACCAGAATAGACCCTTCTATGGTGCCTTGGAACAACAACCCCTCCTTCCCTCAGATCCACATTTCTTCGAAGCCTGCTACCAGTGCTGCTACCTTGGACATGTATGCTGCAACTGCCCCTTTTACCAGTGCTCCATCATGAACTGCCACCAATAGGCCCCTGGGCATACACAGTATGACTGCCCTCTTACCATGTGTCGTCCTTCTTGACCTACTCCCACAGTCGGTTCTATTCGCATCTGTCCTTCCCTGGCTAGCCGTATCTCTGACAGTCCTTGTCCTCCCCGCCACCTTATTCCATCATCAACTGAGAGGTGCTCCCCTTGGCGCCAATCCTCCTCCTCCTCCTCTGGTTCTTCCCACAGCTCCTCCAACTGCTCTTTCCGTTCTGCTCATTCCTTTGGTTCCCAATGAGTTCACTTTGTACCCCCACCTCATACTGCTACTTCTTACCATAGATACAGTGACACTGAGTACAACAATCCCATCACTGAAGATGGGTACACTAATATAGATGGATCCCTGGGCCCTTTCTACTCCCTCCTTTACTAAATAATCTTTCGATGCTGTCTCAGGTCTAGTAGGGGGGTAATGTTATGACTTACTTTTTTCTTTCTCTTTCTTTGCCTTGTATTTGCTTAATTGATCCCTGCTCATGGACTTTTTTTTTCTTTTCATCGCTGACTCATCCCACAACCACTTATCTCTTATCTCACTTGCTTCATCAGCGATTACTTCCTCCACGTTCTCTTTTGTTCTATGACCTTCTATACCTGCCCTAGTCTTACTTGCTCTGAACCATGTAACTGGGTATATAAACACACGACACTTATTCCCTGTACTCTAGCTTAGATCTCCTTGAATCTCATCTACTTGTCACAAAGCTCCTTCTGGCTCCTGACCAGTTGCCCTTGAACCTTTGTCTCATCTCTGGCTTTAGACCACCCCTTGACTCCTTGGACTTTGCACTACCCTTAAGTGTGCGCTAATACTCTGAACCCCTTCGAAACTATCTTTCAAGGCTATGCTCATCCCTACCCGGGCCAAGCGTAACATAACAAATACCTTCATCTCTTCACTTCTGAGAAGCAAGATGAATGGATTGATTGGTTACCACTTGCACAGTTTTCTTATAACTCAAAGTGACAAGCTTCTACTCAGAAAACCCCTTTCTCCATTACTCGTACATATGAACCACACATTGGCTTTAAACAGCATAATATCAAAGCTCCCACTGCTGAGCAGTTTCTCACTGATATTGCTAACACCCTTGATTAGACAAAGCTACCACTCAAAATATAATGAAACTGCAAGCTGATAAACACAGATCTGCTGTGCCTGAATATTCTATATCTGACAAAGTTTGGCTTTCAACCAAACATTTGAGATTGACACACATTTCAAGGAAACTTTCCAAGAAATGCCTTGGACCTTATGAAATCACCAGATTGATCAGTCCCAGTGAAAACTGGGTATGGCCCAGTAGGGCCATAAAGGACTGGATGTAGGGCCAGCTATCTCTGTGTCACGAGATATTAGAATAGGACTATGTAATACATCGTAATGGGAATATCAATAGCAAAGATCGATGCAATCACACACTTTGCAAAGTACTAGTAGCCCAACCATGCTCCCATCCCATCACTTCCATCACTTGTTATATATTGATTCCTGTCAACATCACACCAGCAATACCATGACACTATGGATCTATCCGATTCATCAAACTTATCAAGTAAAAAAAGTGTCTGTATTTGTCAAAAGTATTGCAATGCACAACCGTATCTCGTCACAGACATGACCTTTTATCAACACTTAGCAGAAGCAGAGGAAGATGAGCAGGATAGGATGATGCTTTTCAAGCCATTGCCGCTTGATGCTGCCCACTGTGCTATGGTTTCTGGTGACATAGAAGCTGAAGAAGACCCTCCTGAGCAAGCCGGTCCCAGCACAGGAACATCTCAGTATGCACATTGACTCAAAACCGAATGTGCTTTGTTGAAGAGAGCCCAAGAGACATCCAATGCTCTATATCACACTGGAAAGAGAAAATGTGCTCAAACAGTACAAGTGGTATATAATCTCCCTGATCTTTGTATCATCTAACTGATTTCTGGGCCATTGCAGCCTGAACAAGTTGAGTGGAAGACGCCTCCTCACTATCCATTACTTTCCAACTCAGAGTCGCTTTTGAGTCAGTGATCTCCATTGCCTGATGATCAGCCTGATCATTTTGACTCTGAAATGATTTCCTTGGTACATCTTCACCTGTTGCTCAAAATCCCCTTCCCTAGCAGGAGTGAAAATCCTGAGCATCTGGATGACTGCATCCCCTCTCCAAAGCCCAGGTGAGCTATGCCTGCAGCTGCAGATCGGCAGGGATGAGACTGTGACGGAGCAGTATGGAACATTGTATACGATCGAAGACAGCCACCATTTATTCATCTTAAGATGCTCTCACACTCAGCAGTCCTACCAAAGATTCAGAAAACCCTAGAAACCATCAATCTTGTTAGAAACACATCCTTTGAAGATCCCATTGCAAAAGCAATGCCTGTAATGCTTGAAAGGTTATGGAACCCTCCCGAAGCTCCCATTCAGCTCAACAACCCTGGTATACAACACAATATCTTGACCTATCTGGTGCTCGAGAATGCATCTCAAGCTGCATACGAGGGAGTCATCAAATCCACCAAGCAAAACTTTCCAGATGTTCCTGGAGCCAACAGTTGCCTCAAGTTCCAAGCTATTGAGAACCTCATCACATCATATACTGGCATTGAGCCGACCAAGCACAATATGTGCATTAATTTGTGTATCAGGTATACTGGACCATTCTTGGACTTCACAGAATGTCCTTGATGTGGCAAGACACATTGGAATGAAGCAAAACTTGAGGTGACAAACAGACAAGTCAAGATTCTAGCAAAGAGGTTCACAATGCTTCCACTTGTCCCACAGTTGCAAACATTGTATTAGAGCCTCAAAAGCACATGCAACATGCAATATCTCCACCAACAAACTCGGCAGGTCCTTAATGAGTACGAAGAGAAGAACAAAATTTCAATTGTTAATGACATTGCTGCCAGCTGGGATTATCTAGGTTCCTCCCTTGCTGGTGATATTGGTGAAAATGATGTTGTCATTATGGCCTCCCTTGACAGTCTTTAAGTATATAAAGACAAGGATTCTGATTGCTGGCTGTACATATGGGTTATCATCAATTTTGCTCCAAACAAGTGCTATTGTAAGACTCATGTACTACCTGGTGGATTCATTCCTGGCCCTAAAAAACCCAAAAACCTTGATTCATTTATGGTCATTGGCATACACCACCTCTCGGCATTACAGAGTGAAGGCCTCAAGATCTGAGACTTGGCCCATCAAGAAACTTTTCGCTCAGATGTATACTTCCTTTTCATATCTGCAGACAGACCCAGACTGGTGTTTTGGGATGGCCTCATTGGCCATTGTGGTAAGAATGGGTGTTGGCTGTACTGCAGAGTCTGAAGATGACATAAAGACACACACTCCCATTACTATCCAGCTCTCTTGTGCTCACACAATGGACATGCAGACAGTAATCATCTGAATCATTCAGCATTCGAGATCCCTCCAGCTGGCAGCCAGGAATACACAGCAAATCTCATTCATCTCATTTCCTCACCCAATCAGCGCCAGTTTGAGTTGTGTCGGACCAAAACAGGTATTATAAAGGCACCCCTTATCCTCAGCTTGGATTCAATGCACTCACTTGGTGTACCGCTATATATGACACCTGACATCATACACTTAACGGCAAACCTCAGCGACATTCTTATATCTCTTTGGTGTGGTACCATTATGTGCATGAATAGTGACAACATTGACATCTGGGACTGGGCAGTCCTTTGTGATGAACAAGTCTGGAAAGCTCATGGTTATGCTGTTGAGGAAGCTGGTTCCTATCTCCCAGGATCATTTGGCACAAAATCACGTAATATTGAAGAGAAACTTAATTCTGGTTACAACACATGGGAGTTCCTCCTATATACATTTGGTCTTCTCTCTGTGCTACTCCATGGTCTCCTTTCTGAACCATACTGGTCAAATTTCTACAAGCTTGTTAGAGGATTTCAGCTCCTTTGAAAACACCAAATTACCCACAAGGAAGTTCTCGAGGCATGCATTCTATTAGCTATGTGAGAGCACAAGTTTGAAGAAATATACTATCAATGCTGCAATGATCAAATTCACTTCATTTGCCCATGTGTACATCAGGTACTCCATCTTGCACCCGAAACCTTTCAAAAAGGACTGCTTACCTGTACTGCTCAGTGGACCATTGAGCAAATAATCAGCAACCTCAAATAGCAAATTCAACAACCCTCAAACTACCTAGTAAACTTTGCAAAGGAAGGTGTTTGATGTGCATGTGTAAATGCCCTACTTGCAGCACTCCCTGAACTTGATGACTCCCAAAAAGGCCTTCCGTGTAGTGTGCTCGATCTTGGTGGTGGCTATGTGCTCCTTTGCAAATGAGACAAAATCCCTGTTTATCCTAGTCACAGCACTGGTGGGGCAATATTGGACTTCCTTGACCAGCAGATTGGACCACTTCCTAAGGTACGACACTGGGCACGACTGCTTCTACCAAATGGGCAAATTGTTTGTAGCACATGGCAAGGAAAACTTCGTGCTCTGGATAAGTCATGAGTGTCCAGGATAGTCAAGGTATCTCTTTTTTTTTTTTTCTTATTTACAAATATTAATGTATCCAGTTCAAGCTCCTTGATGCTGTTTTAGTTGGAGAAGTACTGTCATATCCCATTTCAACTCCTACTTGGCCACCTCCATACAACTCTGACCAACTCCAGGTCACACCTCTAATGAACTCCCTTAGGAGTTCATCTCCTTAGCCCCTATTCAGAAAACATCGGACTTGTATAGGAGATTCATTGGACATGCATGGAGTTGTAACTCCGGTGTAGAGATCCATAGTTCTCTAGGCTCATATCTGGTCATTTGGCAATATTCCTCCAAGTCCTCCTCTGTTCATCCATCCACTATGGAACATGGTTCATATTCCATCCTTTACATTCCATATGAAGTCCAGTCCAAGTCCAATCTGAGTTAATCAAGTCCGGTCTCATATTCGGTCTATCTGACCCAGATTACCTCAGATTAGACACCAAGCAGGCCGGACTTCGGACTAGTAAGTCTGGACTTCCTTTAAACATTGTTTGTATAGTCTTGGGACTTAGTTATCGCATCCGACGTCCCATATATACTGTTTGTTTCATCTCCTTGTTACATTTCCTTGGTTACCATTGAGTCCGGAGTATGCTCCTGGACTATAAATCTCTGTATTTGGATTTTTGAATACATCTTTCACCCAGTTAGTGTCTGATCATCTCTAACTCGTCTCACATCATTTCAAATGTCTCCAATATGAAGTCCAGTGCCCATTGCACAACTTACCAATGCTTGTACTCAAGTCCTTTAACCTCTACACTTTCTCCTTTGCAATCCAATGCTCAGGTGTCTCTTGGGTGTCCTTATATCTTTGCTCTCCATCAATCCAAAGCCTCGGACTTTGTCTAGGAGCCTCAGACTTCCTATTTCTTGTCTTCCTGTTCTTCGACTCACACTTGAATCTCTTTAGGGTCAAATATATTGCACCCTTCTACCTTTCCCTGTAGCTGTTGACTTGCTTGGTTAAGTCCAGGAAGGTTATCAGCAACTTTCTGTTATCTACACCGTGTTTGTACCTTCATTAACCTCCTTCAGTTATAGTCTGCATTCTACCTGTCGATCAGTACAGCCTGTCCCGGCTGTGTTCCATGCTCTATTGATCAGCATTCTCTTCCTATATACATCACCTTCGCACAGCAGCTTTGGACCCAGACTTCCTTCAGGTCTCTACCATATATAACTCCTGTACTTTCTCTGTCATACCTTCAGTACGAATATCAAATCTAAGTCATCTCCTTTTGAGTCTGGCTTCCCTTACCAACTTCCTCTACTCTGAAATACAAGGACCCTGAGCTTGGCATGGGCGTGACACATAAGTCCTGTGCCGATGTCCTCAATGCCTCCATTTCCTGGTAAACCCTCCTCCGTAACTCCAGATGCTGCTGTCAGTCAATGACCAATGCCGGATCTCTTATCTCTGACTGGACTTTGGTCCATACCCTCTGGACTTTGTTCCACACCTCTGGACTTTTAGCTCCTATCTCTTCGGACCTCCTGGACTTCATTCCACACCTCTGAACTTTTAGCCCCTATTCATTTGGACCTCTGCCAGACTTGAACTCGGAGGAACTGGACTTGACAAGTACAGTATTTTACAAGGCTTGCAGTACAAGAAGGCAAAGGTCTACAGTTTGCCAATGTTGCACTCATTTAGGCATTTTCTCTCCTTAATGAAGCAATCCTTCAACAATTGTGAAGTGTTCTTGCTGTCAGTCAACCTTCTGAGGCAATTTTGGTAGTCAAGACTCAAGATATCCTCTCTGTCATAGCAATGATTCCATGTCAGGAACAGGAGAATCAATTCTTCTGTGTGGAGAGGCCTGGGCTTGCTGTATCTCCTTCAGTAGATGAGAACAGTGAGGATGATGACGATGACAACAATGCTGATGATGTAGAATAGGACTGTTCACTTTGATTTGACTTCCTTTATGTATCATACAACCTAATCATACAATGTAATTACTTGCAAGCACTCTTCACAACCGGTTTCTCGTACTTGTAGACTTGCTTAGTGTTTGTATTTTCCTTTAAATGAGATCAGATACACAGACAAAGATGCATATACAAAGCTAACTTTGTTTGAAGTGGAAGCAGAGATGTTGGAGCATTTTGCAGGTAGAAACTTGAAGTCTATATTGGATTTGGGTTCAGTAGGACTATCGTCATTTGGGTCTCTCCGATGCTAAGTGAATATTACTACAATTAATACAAATTCACTGTACCAATTGAACGAGCACATTTTTTGGCAGTATTGAGCGATCAAAGTGGAAGTATAACAGGAGTTGCTTCTTTCTTCTCAACTTGGGGTGCAAGTGAAGATTGATGAGCATGGATTCGAGAGGATATGACCTCAATGGTCTGTGCTCAGAGTTAATACAACGAGAATGGGGAATAGTATAAAGAAAAACTTACTAAAGGTCCAGGGAATTCTGGGGTGTGAGTAAAGTGGTAGGTGTCCTCTGGGTGTTTCAATGGAATAGTGATCTGAATAAAGTTTCCCACATGAAAGACAGGCGACATAGTGATCATGGTAGTAGTAAGTACTAGGTAGAGTAATATAACTTCAATAATATCAAATATGGATTAGATCAGCTGACTGTGATGTTGCCAAAGGTTTGCTCCCAATCTTGAATCAGATCTTTCTCCTCTGCCACCATCCGAGTCATCACCACTATGTGATTCCTAATCTCTTCTTCCACTCCCTTATTATTGGATACCCACTCGTCTTTGGACCCCTCTCCACCTCCAACATCACAACCACACACCTACACTGGCACCAATTTGCCGATGACAGGTCCTTCAATCTTCCCAGCATCTGTCAGTTTACTACTGTCATCCATTATTGAACAACTTTCCAGTGGCCCCTTTGTGATGGACTGTATGTGCAAGCTCCATTCATTGCGGGAATGAGTCAGGATGCTAGAGCTTGAGAATACAAGGATTGGTGTTGAACATAACACACTTAGGTAGGCTGCTTTCTTCTCTTTGTCATATACTAAAAAGGTGTATTATTTCCAGAGAGGTTCTCAATCACAAGGGAGAGTCATCAACCCTGTGCTATTCAGTACCTGCCCAACCTCGGAAACACATCCGAACATCAAATTCTGGTCAAATAAAGACTATGACACTTGGCTGGATACTCCAGAGGCACAGATCATCCAAAGAGGTGAAGTAGCTTACCTCGAAGAGGAGAATGGTAAACAAGTTTCAAGAGAAAAGATCAAGAAAATACATGCTTGTATGCAGAGCACATGGATGGAACTTGCTCAAAGTAACCGCACCCCACAGGTTTGGGGAGAGTTAGATGTAACTGGAAGGAAGTTCTTTCACTTGTTCATTGAGAATGCTTATCCACTCTTTAAGTGTGTGCAAGGTGAATGGAAGTTGGACAAGCTTGCACAAATGAATTACCCAGCATGGAAGGGAGAGCATTTAGACAAAATGTGAACTTTATTCTCAAAGGAGAACTGGAAATGGAGAAGGGGGAAATGCAAGGCTGAGGAACTTGATGAGTTAGAGAAAAACACTGGCACCATCGTGAAGAAACAGCAACTCAAAGGTAAGTATAGGCACTCCCACATTATACATCATTACTAATACCAATGTTTTTATTGACAATCCTTTCAGAGAACAATGCAGCAATGTCAGGTAGCAATGGGTCAAGCTCAATGACATTGTACTTGGCTGCCTCGCTGTATTTCACCTCTGGATCATGAATATCTGGAAGTAGTACCTCCCCACCTCCAGTAGATACATCTGCTGTGTCGTCCAATGAAGGTTCCACACAAGATCAGTCCATCCCCACAATTCCACCTCCCTCTTCATCTGAATCAGAAATTTCAGGAAGTCTGAGTCATACTTCTCCACCTCTGCTTAATAAAGATTTACTTTGTGTTCAAGGCATAAAGATATAGCTCCACGTCAACCTGTATATGTCAACCCTCTATAAGTACAGTCACATAGTTCAATTTCTTCAACATCTAATATCACTAGAAATTCATTGGCATAGGTTGCCGCCCAACTTGACATCCAGATTCCAAATCTGAGTCCTACAACCAATGAGGCTAACTTCAACAATGCCTCTCTCCAGACCCTCCCAGTTACAACCACTGGCAGTTCTGAATCTGACACAACCTCTGTGCCCAGGACTCTGAGCCACCCTAATCCCCCCAAACTGAGTTCTACACAGACCATTCCTTTGTCATCCAATGTATCCACAGGTAAGAAAGCACTGGAAATGTGCCCCGGTCCTGCACGAAATGGACGGTAGGCACAAAGACATTTCTATAACGCTTACTGATCCCAGACCAGAAAGTTATGTGCTCACTGGTGGATGAAGGCATTCAAAGACACAACTAGCTCAACTACTGTCAAGTTCAAAGCATATTACGAAGGTTTGAGTCCAGAACAGAAAGAGGTACAATGTGACAAATATCTGGTATCACTACTAACTTACTGTATTCCAGGCATACGAGAAGGAAGTTAAGGAACTGATAGGTACTTAGCAATAGGACATTCTGATTACTAAGTCTGTTTATCAGGTTTCTTCAAATACTTGGACCACTGGAAAAGACATCTTGAACAGCAAGTTATACTAGTAGGCAGTCTCTATTGCTCACATCATTCCAGTTTTGACTTGCTCATGTTCCGGCCTCACCCAGTGTATTCACATCATTGTAGTTCCTGGTCCATTCAATGCACAACCCACACTGCACCAGTATTTATATCATTCCAGAGGATCCTTTTCATGCACACCTCACATCTCTTATATCAGCACTCCTTTTGCCCATAGGTCCATCATGCGCATTTTCCATTCTTGTCCCCATTCGTTGCCCCCTTGTTTCTGAGTCTTCTTCACATTCTCCTGTGATACCTATTTTGTAGCATCCAGTAGCACCCGACCTGCAATACAAATACCAATAATTCTGAACAATATTTTTAATGGCAGTAATTTGATATGAGTGGATCAGGTGAGATCTAAGGACATACAATCCATCTCATATGTCCCAAGAAGTGATCAGATGGTGCCATGTAAGTTTTTCATGTCTCAGGAGGAAAATATATATCATGCATTTTCATCCCATATGATATCTATGGACATGAGGTTGTAATGTGTATCTAATGTGAGTGGGAAGCATGGATGTGGAAGATTAGATGAGTATGTGTGAATAGAAATGATAGAGCAGAGATGAAAGGAATGCACATGAGTGTATGAAAGGAATAGGTAGGGGTTGAAAGAAAAGAAAAATGTTAAGTCCAAATGCTTAGCATAGCAATCATAACAGAGGGCACTTGCAATGAATAAGTCTCTGAGAGAAGATGGTCTATTAGACTTGTAGGCCTTAAGAAACTAGGGAATGAACAGGAGAACTAGACTAGAGAACTAGATACTAACTAGATCGGCTACTTATACTCTATAGATAGGGGCACAGACCGAGCAGTGCTTATCTATAGATACTATACTAGGATTACTAGGCTTGAGACTGGGAAACATGAGGCATAAGGCAGTGCAAGAGGTGGAATAGCTATTGGTGAATAGAGAGAGCTGTGCACCATGATGCACTGGATAGGGGGCATGAGGCAGGCATGAGTATGTGTGAGTCACATGTGGAGAAAGTCCGGAGCACATGGCCTAGATATGGAAAGCATGGGATATTAGTGAGCTTTGTGGGAAAGTGGGATCTAGAGAGTGTAGAGAGAATGTGTAGTGAACTAGGATCTAAAGTATAGCACATATGTGCATGACTATATTAGGTGACTGAGTGATGTCACAGTGTAACATATAGTGATGTCTAGGATAAGATGCTAGACAATATCTAGGGTGTGACTAATGTGTGACTAGTATAACTGATTAGGAATCAGTTACTAGTGAAAGCATAGTGTCCAGGTTATAGGGGTTAATTGTGGTTATCTGGTGTTTCAACTATAGGAAAAAGGAGGAAAAATGGGGAAATAATCTGGTGGATAGTAGCGTCTGTTACATCCAGAGTATGCTCCGAAACTATAAATATCTGTATTTGGATTTCTGAATACATCTTTCACCCAGTTGGTGTCTGATCATCTCTTACTCATCTCATGTTGTCTCAAATGTCTTCAATATGAAGACCGGTGCCTGTTGCACAACTTACTAATACTCTTACTCAAGTCCTACATTCTCTATGCTTTCTCCTTCACAATCTGATGCTCAGGTGTTTCTTGGGTGTCCTTATATCCTTGTTCTCTAACCATCTGAAGTCTCGGACTTCCTGTTTCTTGTTCTCCTGTACTTCAACTTATGTTTGAATCCCTTTAGGGTCGGACATATCACACCCTTACACTCTTATCTCTAGTGTTTGACCTGATTGGCTTAGTTCAGGGAGGTTATCAGTGCCCCCTTATCATCTACATTGTGCCTCCTCTGTCACAGTCCATATTTCTCCTGAAGGTCTAGCTCTGGCAGAGGTCCGGAGTTATCAAGGTACAGTGGCTTAAAAAACTGTCCCAGTGTTTGCATGTTTTTCACTAAACACAATAACCCCTAATACCCCCTAACCCTCACCCTAACACATGAGTGTATGAAATAATATACTTACTCTTGGCTTTCTATGGGCCCAAGGGTCAAGTGATTTGAATAGGATTTGATGCAATGGCAGCCATTTCAAAATAACAGCTCATTGGGACAGTTTTTTGACTTTGAATTCTTATTACATATATCAGACCCTGGAATGCTGTAAGATGGTGACATACCTTAGGTAATGAATATATTATGTCACCATTATGCAATTAATTATTCTACAACATATATAAACCCTGCCATCACAAATGAATTCCCTCATTCTCACCATGAAACATCTCTCTGCTCCCTAAAGAGACAACATCATCTCTCTTGCTTCTCTTGATCTTTCCTGCAGGAAAATTGCATCCCATACTGGCATAGGGAAGTCTACTGTGGCAAGGGTCCTTCAGGAAATCCAACCAGAGAAGGAAAACCATCATGGTGGTCATCCTTCCAAACTCTCTTCTATCAATAAATGTGCTATTGTTCAGAGAATCCTTACTGAAAAGGCCAGCAATGTTATTCAGGCGACTCATTTCATTAATACCAGCATCAGCACTCCTGTCTGCCCACAGACAGTGAGGAATACCCTCAGGGAGGCCTCTCTAAAGGCTGTGGTAAAAAAGAAAAAACCTCTTTTCTTTGCTACTTATAGAAAGAGGAGATTGGCCTTGCTCTCAAGTACCAGCATTTGACTGTGGAGACTAGAAGAGGGTTACTTGGTCAGATGAGATCAAAATCAATAGAATTGGGTCAGATAGACAGGGATATGTAAGGAAAAAGAAGGGGGAGGGGCTAACTTCCAAGGAGATCTTACAGTCAAGTTTAGAGAAGGATTACTCATGATATGGGGCTGTATTGAGTGGGATGATGTGGGAGTTTTGAGTGAGGTTGAGGGGAGGATGGATGCTGAACAGTATGTGGCCATTTTGAAGGGAGACTTACTGCAAAGCATGAAGGAATCTGGAATTTCTACAGATCAAGTCATCCTCCAGCAGAGTAATAATTCCAAATATATCTCCAGAAGAGCCAAGATCTGGTTTGAGAAGCAAGATATCAAGCTTCTGGATTGGCCTGCTTAGTCTCCAGACCTTAATCTCATTGAACACACTTGAGGTCATCTCAAAAGATGCCTTTCAGATTATGAAAGGGCTCCCACAGGGGTTCATTAGTTATGGGATAGGGGGGTGGTAGAGTGGGGGAAGATTTCTGTGAAGGAATATAAGAAATGGATAGAAAGCATGCCTAGATGGATTCAAGCAGTTATTAAGGCCAAGGGAGGTCATACCAAGTACTTAAATACCCTATCTTGTACAAAGTCAAACAACTGTCCCAATGAGTTGTCATTTTGAAATGGCTGCCATTGCATCAAATCCTATTCAAATCACTTGACCCTTGGGCCCATAGAAAGCCAAGAGTAAGTATATTATTTCATACACTCATATGTTAGGGTGAGGATTAGGGGGTATTGGGGGTTATTTCATTTAGTGAAAAACATGCAAACATTGGGACAGTTTTTTGAGCCACTGTATAGGGGGACCAGAGCTATTGAGGTTATGAGTCAAGTCCGAAGATGAAGGACCGAAGTCCATTCGGACAAGACACGTAGGAGGTACCAACGTGGGCCACTGGCTAGCAGCGACACCCAGATGTGTCGGAAGACGGGGTGACTAAGGAGTGGAGTTGTTGAGGACATCGGCACAGGACTTATGTGTTGCACCCTTGCCAAACTCACTGGTCCTCGTATTTCAGAGGTTCAGGATGAAGATCATGAAGAGGATTGGATATGATAGATGAGACTAGGACAAGTCAGACAAGATATTCGTACTACTGGTACGACGGAGAATACAGGAGTGTTATATACACTAAAAATCCAGAGGAAATCTGGATCCGTAAATACTGCATGAAGGCGATGTACATAGGAGCAGAATGATGATCGACAGAACATGGAACACAGCCAGGGCAGGCTGTACCAATTGACAGGTGAAATGCAGACTAGAGCTGAAGGAGATTGATAAAGGTACAAAGTTCGGAGGTATATGTCCAAGATATGTCCATTGATTTGAGATCAAAGGTTGTTCAAGGTATTCTGGAGTTGGAACAGAGTTGGACTTGACAATATCTAGGTCTGAGATCAAAAGGTGGTCCAAGGTATTCCAGAGTTGACCAGAGTTGGACTTGATAATTTCTGGGTGGTGACATCCTCCCTATATCTCCACTCCCTTTCTGGTATATGATGATGCTCAATATAATGACAGTGCTAGTGCTTAATAGTCCAGTTTGGTTTAGTCTTTCCATATAATGGAAAGACAGTCCTAAAAAGGAAGGTGATGTAAAAAAAACCAG
Organism: Boletus rex-veris; assembly: GCA_038088795.1. Classification (NCBI taxonomy): domain Eukaryota; kingdom Fungi; phylum Basidiomycota; class Agaricomycetes; order Boletales; family Boletaceae; genus Boletus; species Boletus rex-veris. Next base: position 24,211 of record JBBPJQ010000428.1, read on the forward strand.
ACTGAGCTGATGAAAACTGGTCCTGAACGGTCTTCCAAAGACCAGTTTTTTGTGAGATGATAATGGCCACTTAAGGGTTATCAGTGGCTGGGAGGAATGTAGCCCGGACCCCTGGCTACATTTGGAGCACTTAGTCATCTGAATCTGCCCATAGACAGGCAAAATACATGTTATATAATCTATAGTACAAGTAAATGTGGGTAAATAAATTCCAGGAAAATCTGGGAAAATGTAGAAAAAAATTAGGGTAGATAGGGGGTCATAGTAGTATGTCATTGGTTGCCAAAAAGACCGGTGTAGAACACGTAACAGGGGTGCTATCCCAAAGGGACAAGCTGATAAGAAGGTGGGTGTGAGTATGACTCATTCCAGGGCTCTAGGAAGTTGTGTAAGATGAAAGGTGTAACCAAAGACATCCGACACAGTGTGGAAGGACCCAAAGATGATCTGAACAGAAACGGAACAACAGATATAACAGATGTGGACATGGACACGGATATGAACAGATACGAACAGAAGGCTTTGGTCGATGTACAACAACAACCAACAGTGAAACAACCCTAAAGACTCACGGTTAAGTGAAGCTTCGGTGCTAGGTCGCTTGCACAGAGAAAAAGACAAGAGGAGAGAAGATGAGTTGCCTGTAGGGGAAACTCCAAGAGAACAAGACTAGTGTT
>JBBPJQ010000429.1:0-24879 GCA_038088795.1 Boletus rex-veris
GGTGAGCTTTGGGAGTTCTTGGGCAGTATGTGTAGAGAAGAATTGGGGAGCAGAAGGTGCCAAGGACACACGTCTACATACGATGGTAGTACATAGCTCGTGCAGGCATCAAAAACTTACTTCCGCATACAAATTGAAAGCTGAGCTGAGCAGCTTTCAGTTGGAGTTGTATAAAGTTCCCCAGACAACTCGTAGATTTCCAATCCGGAAAGAACTTGGTTTGCTTCCAATCATAGCTTTTGAATGAGCTGTGGTCAAAGTCGAGCATGAACGTTACAATCATGCCTAACTCACGGATGGCATTCGATTTGTGAGCCAGAGCTTACTTGGCGTGTGCGGTGATCAGACGGGATTATTTGAACAACGTTCACGACGACCTGCTTGACAAAACGACTATATTCAGCAACTGACATGAATGTGTATGATCGAGGGAGAAGGATATACGCGAGTATTGAAGCGCTAAGCGGTACTCTGTCGAGGGTAAGCGCGAAGGATTCCCACGGGCTTTGAGTACGGATTTTCCTACTCATACCTTGACTACAAAGCTCCATGAATAGGACCACCCTAGGCTAATCAATGTTATCTCCGTTCGGTGGGTGAAGAGCTTTATCTTTAATCAAACATTCAAACTCGGGACTCTAGGCCATGTCGATACCTAAGCCGACTCCACCAGCCGAGGCGATACTCCCTGTCTTTCCCCCAGAACTCGAGAGGGAGATATTCTTGTTGACAGCTCGAACTTACCGAGGTGTTTCTACCCGTTTGATGCTCGTTGCATCCCGTGTAAAAGCCTGGTGAGTCGACTCATCGACATGTCCATTCAAGGTTTTGTTGTGAGATCTCACGAATGCATGTTTACCGTATTCAGGATCGAGCCTTTTGTGTACAATATTGTCTTCCTGCGTGTGCCAAAACACGCTTTCGACTTCCTTGGCGCACTCATAAATCATCGTTCACCCGGGTTTGTCCAGTCGCACGTCAAGGCACTCTGCATCTTCCCGTCTATCCCTCTCAGGGTGACTATCCAACTTCTCGCCACGTGTTCCGGGCTAGAAAGCCTCGCTCTCTGGATCCTCCCGCAGTCCGATAACGCCGATCTTATCAACGTGCTCTCGTCCCTCCCACTTACATTCCTCTCCCTCAATCTCGCATCCATCCTACCTCCAAGCTACTGGAAACTCGGCTTGCAGAACCACCCTGTCTTCATTAACCTAACCCATCTCGATATTGTGAATAACTGGGTGCTTTGGACGTCTTCGCTCGGGATACAACACTTGCCATTTCTGACCCATGTCGCCTTTAGATTTTGGTCACGTGGCAGTGTCAATGGGGCACTCTCAAAGATTCTTCAAGAGAGCCACAAACTTGAAGCGCTCGTCCTTCTCGCGAATTCCGTGGCGATACCCGGGGCGAGGGAATACCTAGAGAAACAGAACGTTCGAGATATCCGCGTCGTCGTGCTGCAGCACGCCCGAGACACTGACGAATGGGAGTTGATGCAAAAGGGTGCTATAAGCATGTGGCAGCGCGCAGACGTTATCGTGAGATGGAGACGACGCCATCGAGGTTGGTGCAAGGTCTGTGGGTGCGTCGGTGCTAAATGAACTACTACAGCTGGGCCGTTTGATTTCCCGCCCGGGTTCTCGTTTGGGTGCGCAGAAGACGTTTCCCGGTATACCCTGTGACGCCGACGTTTGTGGATGTCACTATGACTCACGATCTACCATGCGACTCTGTTTATCTCGTATGTGATTATGATATATATATTGTGCTGTGAGTTTTGAAGGTTACTGTAATGGAATTTTGCAGAAGAAGACTAGCACTGCCAGCAGATACAGGTACTTATGGGGCACCGATCAATCGGTACGTTGCAATACCTATGTCCCGGTATCTCAATATGACCCCGAGATGGTGTCACTTTGTCACGAAAGGGGCTGCGCATCAGCTGGAGGTGGGTATTCTATGATCCTGGACGTACGATAGCGAATGACGGTCATCTCATTTCGAATCCCACGGTCTACTGATCCCGACTTCACTCATCGTGACTCACACCGTTCCGCCACAACCTGGACCCCACTACCCGTGATGCGAAGGTGATTGGGTGCCACGCTTTGCACCGCAACCTGTGTATGACTCCACAGCAGCAGTATGACTGTGCATCGACTCAACATGAATCGCCGACAGCGATCCGCTACCGCTCTGATTCACATATAAACGTGATGGCCAGCAGAGCCATTCTCAACTTGAACCACTCAAACAACTTCACTGCATCTATAACTCACAGCGCTCGTCATGACCAGCAAACTATCTACTTTCTCTCCTGCTTTCCATTCTACCATATACTCTCCCCCTGAGAAAGACTACGCGGCAGCCTTTGGTGCATTGCAGTGCCAATATGGTATGGGAGGTCTTCCTACCCCACCGCTTCCTCCAAAAGACTCCAAGAAGCGGAAATGGTACAAATGGGGGGAGTCGCGCTCGTCGTCTACCGCAACTCTGATCCCACCCGCGACGCGTTCTGACGCAACGCATCCTCCCGCACCATCGTCACACGTGTCCCCTGTGGAGTCTCTGTCGGAATCCGAGATGCGGTTCGGCAAGTTGATGGCAGAGTACGGCTATGGACCCGTCTCGCCAGCCCAATTCAATCGTAAATGACGCGATGGTCTCTTCTCATATGCAATGTGGGTGTAACCTTGCTCTGAACTGCTTCATGATACTGAACGTCAATGCAGATGATCTAGATGTTGATACCCATGTTCGTGTCCACTTTGATGCCGCTCGGAGGCCGGGGTGACTTATGATGAAAGTAATTTATACCGTGATGGGGATATGAAGACAATAAAGCTGTAGTAACTTGGACGGATGGACTCTTTGGTATGCGTAGAGGAAACCACCTGGAAATTCTGTGTAATGTGTAATGTCGAGTTAGCTAAGCTACGGAAACATTTCGGAAAATAAATAAAAAGTCATATTTGTTTGCTGTCAATTTCTTGAGACAGATATGCAGCCATCACTCATCCTGCGGTCAGGAAGGTCAGCTTGGAAGGGTCAGTCTCGTTTTAGTTTGGTGGTCGCTTCTGAGAGACGTGTTCATAGGTCCATATTTTGTGGCCTTTTCAAACCTGAAGCAAGCATTGGAGGACAACGTCCCCATACGGACGAATGCGCGGGCGTGTACTATCCTCCCAAACTTTGTCGGGTGAGTGGGCTGGTCTGGAGTTCTCCTCGTAGCTCAAGCCTCGACAGCGTCCGATTTTTGGTGCACAACGGCAAGGACTATGTCCCCGTGGCGGTCACTCAAGACATGATTGGCCACAAGCTCGGTGAATTCGCCCACACAAAGAAACGATTCACTTACAAGCAAGTTGTTTTACTTGACGCTTGTTCGGCTTTGCCTTACTTTTGGAAATTTACCACAGGGCGACAAGAAATCGGTGACGGTAGCGTTGCCATGCGCTGTTTCAGTCTGACAGTTGGTCGTATTATCTTTGACTTGCGAACTGCCCGGGGGCGTGTGATGGACTGCCTCGGAACGACAGATAGCTCATGTTCGTGCGTGTAAATGAGCTCCCCGTCTCGAATATCTAGTTCTAGTGTATACATCGTTCTAGTTTTCCGTGTTACCGTGGTGATATGTCGATGTCGAGCGGGTACATCCGAGCTGAGCTACGACCGACCCTTGCCGCTCACCTCTGTGACCTGGCCCTTGTACCGTTCCCAATCTGCTTCAAGGTTGCTCTACTTGGTTCCTTTCTACGCGTTCGTCGACCATCGCAGCGAGGAATCGCTCCATAACAACCATCTGTCGAACCGTATTTGGACCGCATCACCCCGCAACGTGATACCTCGCCTTAAGCCAACCAACACCTTCGTGCTTCATTTCTGGATGGACGATGGCCTTCAATGTTACTGCGACCAACTTGACTCCTTCTAGGCCTGCACCACAGGCACCTCTACGGCGACCAACAGATGCTCCATCGCCATCACACTACAATAGTGCACTCCAACACTCGGGCTACAACACATCTTTTTCATCCGGCTCATCATACGCCTCGGATTACACCGGCATAGGTGGATCTCCGATTCGGTATTCAGATGCGTCGATCCACTCACAGGTGGTTCGGAATGGCCTGGTCAGCTTGAAGGAGGAGGGTTTTGCCAGTTTTATGTTCTTGAGGAAATGGCTTGTGTTGAAGGGGGACTCGCTATCGATACACAAGACCGAGGTGCGTAGGATCAGCGCACGATCACCTTCTCGTGCTCGGCCAAATCGCTTCCCTCGTTCATTCATCACTGATGCTGTGATGCATAGACGTCCGCACCACAAAGCATCATCATGTTGCAAGATGTGGCCAACATCGAACGGGTTGATTTGAAGCCTTATTGTCTCCTGCTGGAGACCAGGGACAAACGATACCACATTGCACTCAAAAACGATGAGGAGCTATACGGTTGGCAGGATGACATCTACTCCCGGAGCCCGTTGATGGGGGTCAGCAACCCGACGAATTTCGTACACAAGGTGCACGTCGGGTTCGATCCCGTCTCCGGGGCCTTCACCGTGCGTTTTTGACCGTCTGTTTCCCCGAACGTTGAATTTGACATCTGATTGCCCAGGGCATGCCCGAACAATGGAGCAAGTTGCTCACGAAATCGGCCATCACCAGGGAGGATTATGCCAAGGACCCCCAGGCCGTGCTCGACGTCCTCGAGTTCTACACTGATCACCAGAAGCGCGAACTTGAAGAGATGGGCATGGGCATGGCTCCCGTCGCACGGTCCATCTCTGGTCCCTCAGCTAGTTCGTCACTCACCTCATTCCCTGTCGACGGTGCCCCTCCTCCACGGTTCAACGCTGGCACAGGTCTTGGTGGTGCAACCCTCGGAAAATTGCCCTCTTCCCTCGATACCCGGCCCCCAGGGCCGAAACGCCAAGAAAGCGCACCTGCCGAAATGACCTCGACCAGTCCCTCACAAAACGGTCTTTCCTCCACCGCACTCGCTGCTGCACGTGCGGCAGAGCTAGTTAGCAGCTCGCATACCCAACACGCACACACCATCTCCTCTGCGGGTCAGGGAACGGCAGCGCGTCCGACGATTCCGGCCATGTTGCAGCCGTCGACATCGCTTCAGCCGGGTCGACCTGCACCGCCTCGTCCCCTGTTGACGGCGACGCGCCCAGCGCCTCCTGTCCCGAAACCGCCAGTTCCCGACCATACACCGTCGTCGGCCGATTTGCGTGCAAGAGCGCAGGCGCGTGGGCCTGAAGGCGCCTCAAAGCCTTCGGTGGACAGAGACAGACAGCCCTCCCCGGATGCGTTCAGAGACAAGGAACGTGAACAGAGAGAACAACGGCGGAGAGAGGAACGCGAACGCGAGAAGGACAGGGAACGGGAGAGGGACCGAGAACGGGAAAAGCAACAAGTCAGGGAAGAAGCCGAACGTTCTATCGCCCCGTCTAAACCGGTTGGTGGCCCACCCGCTGTCAAACCGTTGCAACCAGCGAAGAAGAAGGAAGGCCCTCCCCCGGAGGTTACCGTCACCGCCCCCGATGGCGAGGATCCCGGTGTTGCTGAAGCGGCGAAGAAGCTCGAGAAGCCAAAGGAGAAGGAGAAGCGTATCAGCACTATGACGGAGGCTCAGATCATGGAGAAACTTCGCTCGGTCGTATCAGACGAAGACCCGAAGACGCTATATAGCAAGATCAGGAAGGTTGGTCAAGGGTGAGTCTACGATCCATTGTTACCCGTTTGAAGTTGCTCAGTCACGTGATCAGTGCCTCTGGGCATGTCTATGTCGCAAAGACACTAGCCACTGGCAGGAAAGTAGCTATCAAAGAGATGGATCTTTCCCACCAGCCGAGGAAAGAACTCATTGTGAACGAGATTCTAGTCATGAAGGAATCTCAGCATCCCAACATTGTCAATTTCCTTGAGTCGTACCTTGTCAAGAATACCGAACTTTGGGTAGTCATGGAGTACATGGAAGGAGGAGCGCTTACTGACATTATAGAAAATAATGCGCTGGAAGAGGATCAAATTGGGAGTATATGTTTAGAAGTAAGAGTTCTTGATGTGCTTTAGATTGGTTGGCTGATCGGTGTCCCTAGACGTGCAAAGGGTTATGCCACCTGCATAGCCAGTCCATCATTCACCGTGATATCAAATCTGACAACGTTCTCTTGGACGCAGACGGTTGCGTCAAGATCAGTGCGTGTCGTTCCACCTCACTCGGTCTTCACCTCTTCCTGATCGCCTCTCAGCTGATTTCGGTTTCTGCGCCAAACTCACCGATCAAAAGTCGAAGCGAGCGACGATGGTAGGTACACCCTACTGGATGGCGCCCGAGGTTGTCAAGCAAAAGGAATACGGTGCCAAGGTCGACATTTGGTCGCTCGGTATCATGGCGATCGAGATGATAGAGAACGAGCCGCCGTATTTGGACGAAGAACCGCTCAAGGCGCTGTACTTGATTGCGACCAACGGCACGCCAACGTTGAAGAAGCCAGAATTGCTGAGCAAGGAGCTCAAGAGTTTTTTGAGTGTGTGTCTGTGCGTCGACGTCCGAAGTCGAGCCAACTCGAGCGAGTTGTTGCAGGTCAGTCTCCAATCGTCGCCCCCTCTCTCCCACTCCCTCTAGCTGAGCTGACCGGCACATGTACCACGCAGCACGAGTTTATGAAGAAGGCCTGTGCACCTTCGGGTTTGGCACCGTTGCTACGATTCAGGAAGAAACAGCAAGCTCCGCCATCATGAACAACATGACTTGTCGGCCGTTATTGAAATCTCGCTTTCCTTTTCCTCCATTTCTTCATATATACTCGAACCTCTATCTCGCGTTTCCCTGTTCTTCTTCCTTTGCCATGCTGGACAACTTGCAATGTGCGTGGAATAACCTCACTCATTTTTTATTCAATATTCTCACGTTCGTCGTATGACCTCGCCTCGCCCAGTGACTACGTTCCCAATGTGCATACCATGGTCTAATACGCGTGTACTTTTTGTTACCTTGTCCTTACCCTCGCCCTTTGACTGAACCTACCGCGCCCATGTGACACTTTTGCTCTTACCTTCCTTTCGTCTCTGTGCATAACTACCGTGTGACTCTGAATGCAAACGTCGAGTACCAAGTGTTTTTGTAATTCTGGATGCCATTTTTTTCCCTTGCTTTATTGATCATTCGAGCTCAACATCATGGGCATATGACATGGGAAAGAAAAAACGAAGAGTTTTTTTTTGTTTCTTTTACGAAAAGACGATGAATGACCATATCCGAGAGGAAATGCGACATGAAGAAAAAGACAAAGACATGGACGCGATACGATGCGTGAGTGAGGCATAACGGTGTGAGTACGAACGACAACGACGATAAACAGATGCAGGAGAGAAACGACGCATGGATGGATGGCGTTGATCAAGTGCGAATGGAGGTAGAACATCAGGCGTATGGTGCATGCAAGGATGCCATATATTGATCGTGAGTGTCTTCATAAGTCAAAAGGCGCCACAGAGCCATATGGAAATAAAGCTTGAAGTTGTTGACGGACGGACGAAGATTGATGGTCCTGGCGAGGAAGAGAAGAAAGAAAGCGTGTCCAGCGAACAACGCGACCCCGAGTCCTCAAAACCGACTGGCAGCCAAAAGCCGGTAAAGCGTGTTCGCTTCCTCAAAACGCGAGTGACGCAGCGTGAAATGCGCCATCTCGGCAGTGTCCGCGTCCGAATTCATGTCCACGATCGAAAACCTTAACAGAGAGGAATAAAAGCGACACAGCTAAAGACAAATAATACACGGTGAGCGTAAGACCAACAAGTCGAAGTGGCTAGATGGCACGACGGATACACACGTTTTGAGCGCCTTTTGCGAATCGATCATCACTGATAAGCCCTTCTCGTTCTTCTCTCTCGGCGTTGTCGAGCCATTTTATGCTTTCATGAATGAACCGCCCGAGAGCGTCGACACGGACGATATCAGCAACAGTTGTTTTACCCCCTGTGGCGGGGTCAATGACGGTGGACGTATCCTGAAGTAAGCGGACGAGAAGATCAAAAGAAGGCAACGTCGGAGGAAGCTTCATCAGGACATCTAGATAGGGGTAGGGTCCTTGTGACTGAGTGTTAGCGGCGGTTAAGAGGGCCAAAAACAGTTGGTAGGCTAGATTAGGATTATTAGCGACAATGGATGGCAGGTCCATCGACGTTATCATAGGAGGTGACGTTAGGGTGGGTATCATTGGGATCAAGATCTGTCGCATGCATGAGGTGAGTATGAGGTCCGATGTACTATCGGATAGCACGCACCCGTTGTTCTGTAAGAGTGAGCACTCGGCCACGAGCTGCCAGGAGCAGCTTCATCCCTTGAGCAATCCGCTCCTTCTCTTCATCTTCTTCCGGGGTCACCTTCACCTCAACGGTCTGCGCCGGAGAGGGAGGCTTGGGTTTGGGAGCCTGGGTAGGTGCATCACTTTCCCCCTGATGGGGGCTGGTGGCGGTGATGCCACTGTAAGACCGATATAGCAAGGTCATTATCGAGGGAGCCACTTACGGCTCAGTACTCATTTCCGTAAAATTCTCCTCGTCCAAAAACAGATTTGATGCCCTGAGCTCAGGGAGGAGTGGGGACCTGGTCAGCGTGCTAGGAGAATAGGGACCAATCTATGGGAACAGTCAGTAGAATGATCGACGACGAGGGAGAGAGGATGCACATCATTGCCGTCCCCTTTGAGAATTTTCCAGAGGACCCAGACAAGCTGTTCGTTGTCACTGAAGCCACCTTCGGCAGCAACCATGGTGGCATAACCTCTCTCCTTGAGGAAAGTAGCATACAAAGCAGACTTGAATGGGTTGAGGGACATCGGATAAGGAGCGTACATTGAATACAGGATGAACGAAACGAGAATGCGTTGAGCGAGCTAGAGTGACGTGAGATGACGTAGTGAATATGAGGGGAGCAATTTGCGCAAACAAAGTGTACTAACCTCGATAGAAGAACCCAGAAGGGGCAACAACGCGTCAAGAGCCAGCTGGAATCGCGCGGTAGGCTGTACGAGCTGGTAGAAAGCCTGTGCAGCTGTGGAACAAGGAAGGGTGTAAGCTCGGACTAGGAGATGTGCGACTGACGCCCGGACAGGGTCCCCTGAACTGATCTGACCGGGGAAAGTTGGAGCTAAGATATTTGAAGCTGATGAAGACTTTGGGAAGAGTCTCGAGCCAGCCATGGCTGGTGTTATCGGACTGACCCTGCTCGCTGTCGGCAACGGCGACGAGGAGGTCATCGTCCATGACCAACGTCAAAGTTTTGAGATGGCCATTACCTTGGAATCTTGTTTATCTTTATTTGTGCCTTGTGGCACTTATGTGGCTGTCCAATTACCCCACACTCGCTTACCCAATAGCGCAATTTTTAACTTGTACCAAATGACCCTCGTCCGACACGTCCGAAGGAGGTCAGTGCATGAGGCACAGTCTCACAGCGCCTTGATCCAACCTTCCACAGTCTTCTTTGTCACCCACCATGACTGCCATTCACACCGTCGGTCCAAGGTCGTTGGGGACAGACAGTGAAAGCACTCAGGTCAGCCCGCATTGACTCGATGCTCGATCGTTTCGATATCTGATCATCACACAGTCTCTAGTGCAACATTTCTACTTTATTGCCGCGGTTGCTATCGTACTCGCTCTTGTACTCCTTCGGTATGTCTCTTGCGGTGATTCTCTCGCGCAGGTCTGATCCGTGGTGTACATGTGAAGCATTATCGTTCTGCGAAGGCGCAATCAAGCTCTTTCCGATTTCTTTCGGATAGGCGGTAGCTCTCAATATTCCTATGGCTCATATCCCCCGCACAACACTAGTCATGGCGCTTTCATCCATGGCATCCAACTGGCCCCTCTTCCAGCAGCTCATCGCCCAGATCGTAGGATACGTGCGGCGGACATTGATGAACATGGTCGCCGGCTTGGTGGAGAGGAGGGGGATGGAAAGGACGTTCTGCCCGCGTACGACAATCTCGAAAGACTGCCCAAATATATTGAGGTGGGCTGGTCGCACGGGGGACCTCTCCCGCCCACGGTGCAACAATTCGTGGCGGTCCCATCTGCCCAGGAACAGAGTGGAAGAGCACATCCGAACACTACCGGCGAAGTTCCCAGGGACAATGCAGAGCAGCCAGTTGACGATACCCACGATGTGGCGGGTGTAATTCATGGGGGTGAAGCACCAGGTCCCGCGCCGACTCATACCGATTCGTCTAGGGGTTGACAAATCTGCTCACCTCCACTTTTAATACTTGTACCAATATTTGGCTTCTCGATGGACCATGGAACTAGTATGAATTCCCTCATTAACGAGTACCTCTCAACTTTATCCTACATGTTAACATACCTGATACTAGGAAACGGTGATGATCACCTACTGCCATGTCGTGGGAAGATTGCTTCAATCGTATGACTTTCTCGTTTACATGTCCAGTGCGTCGTCGTCAGGCTCGATGAAATGCTTGTACAAGCAGACAACCATTGTCGTGGATCATGTAGATGTATTTTCTGTTCCAGCCGCGTTCTATTGTCTTGCTGGTACTAGTCACAAAACTCCTGCTTGTTCCGACGGACTGGGATGCGTGTTCGATCCTCCGTTTAATTGTTCTGATCCTCTTCCAGAATTACAACTGCCCTGAAACATTTGTGGCGTTGTGTGAGACCGGTGCCAGATTGGAACTGACTGTCTAGCCGGAACTTGGTCGATGTTGGAAGGACGGGACACGGATAGGCTATATTGTTGTCTAAGCCGAAAATGGCCTTGGCAAGTGTAGTGATCGTTTCGACGCTCTCGTCTGCGGACCGACTATGCCCGACGAGACAATAAGAGTCAAGACAAAAAGATCCCCGACTGAGCTGCCTCCTCACACGTTCCTAATCTTTCTTCAGCTCCCTAGTGTGTTGCGCGTCGCATGCGGCGCTGGCTTCACTTTCCATGCACTTTCCATGTGCAGAGAGGGCCACGGGCCCGGGGAATGTAGATGTACTGGGCCTTATTCGGCTTTTACACCTGCGCCTGCATCCGCATCACCTCTCAATGTCCCTCCTTTTGTTCTCGCAGATGGAAACACGTGGTCTAGATGGCGACCCGGAACCCCCAACGCGTCCTCCAAGAAGTCAGAATTTCGGCAGGCTGACCGAGACAATAAGCATTGCCATTCGACAGGTTCCGACCGCCGGTATATCCGATCGAGACACTCATGAAACGGATCTTACACAGTGCTATTGTGAAGTCAATTGTCTTTGCTAACTGTCACGACGGGCCAAGCGAGGTATATATACTGGGGATGTCAAGGTAGCATGTCTCCACAACCGAGTAACCCCAGTCGTCTTCGCCTCTAAAGAGCTCTTGCAACTTGTCTGCGACACATCCTCTCATCATCCACAACGATGGACTTGTTCCGCACCTTTATCTTCGCGTCGTCTGCTGTCCCTTCTCTATCTGAGTCGGGCACGTCGCAAATACCAGTTGACAAGTACGGTGCGGATCAACCTTCTCCTGGATTGTGTTCGTGTGTCATCGCATGATCTACGAGTCCCGTAAGCATCCTCCCTTGAGCTCGTGAACTGAGTAATGACTCTTCATCAGAACGATCCCTCATCGCCCGGATTTCTGTTCCCTACATCAGCCATTATCTTCGTCACGCTGGGTCTCATCAACACTCTGTAATTGTTCCAGCATGCATTCCAGCTGGCTGTCACGTTATCTGAATCATATTCGTTCGAAACGATTTCACCTTTTCTTCGCAAGATGGACACTATACTTTTTTTTTTTTAACCTGGGCGTCATAGTACCTCACCTACTCCCGGCTGTAGTCTGCCTGTGTGGTTGGTGATTGAACTCTGGAAGTCAGGGAATTAGAGGCACAGTCGCCGCTTGGTTGGGAAACCTCGCTGAGTAACACTAGCACACACTCTTCAACTGGGCCATTACCATACATATAGGCAATTACCGCACTCTATCCTTGATGAATGCGAGACATTTTTCTTGTTGAATCTGATCATGGTCGACTACGTTTGGTGTGAACCTTGGAGTGCGGAAGTTGAAAGTCCAGCCGGGCATTGTCTATTGTCCGCTTTGAGGTAGCCTACCCCCACGCTACCGACGATGGTCACTGCAATCAGTTATCTTCAACTTGCTCCATCAACAGATTCGATGACGCACGATTACTCTGACTCTGTCCAGCCCGACGACCTTCAGCTGACCAAAGTCGAACCCACCACCACATCCCGGGATTACATCGCCCTCCCAGCCGAAACACTATACCACATCCTTCACTTCCTCGGTCCTTTGGATCTAATCCGTCTACGAGCAGTACGTGCGACATTCTCCAAGGGCATGCAATGACCGAGTTCTCACTCGAGGTGCTCATTCGACCATGTTACGTTTCCAGGTGTCCAAAGTGTTCCACGAGATCATCCATGATCCCAACGTCTGGCGAACCGTCTACGCCACTGCCCGTCTCCCTCTCCCACCCGGTCCATTCCATTGGCAATCCATACACTTCCTCCAACGTGCGCTCGTCTACTCGACTCGGCTCGCACGCACATGGACCACCGAACCGCTCACGCTCATCTCGAGAAAGGTCTTTACTGGTCCACGAACGGTAGAAGACGACAGGTTCAAATGGGTTCACGGGAGATGGTTGATCGTGAGCAAGGACATGAAGCAACTTCGATCGCGCGATATCGAGACGGGCTCGGAACAAGTCTTGTGGGATCATGGCTCGTTCGCGTTTTGGGCGGCGACGTGGGTGATGAATTCGACGGGCCATTTCATTTACATCGCTGTGCATCTGGGCAAGGGGCATGTTACGGATCCGGTGTATGTGTCACATGCACGTTATTTTTCTTTGGGATATTGATGATGTGCTTTTCTTTGCAGGAAGCTGCTTGAGTTTGTGGTGGATGATGATACGGAGTACTTGTCGGGTCCGGAGATAATCGATGTACCGACCTGGGCTTTGCCACCAGAGGCGTTTATACCGCGTATCCGAGTCGATAGCGGCATTGCGCCATATGCCTACGTCTCCCTCTGCTCTACAAACAAACCCAGACAATCCTTGATATTCGACCCACGCTACAGACGGTTCTACAAGTTTCCTAGCTTTCGAACGCAGATAGTATGATCCTTGCACTATACCACGACGAACAGAAACTCACTCGTCTTGTTCTCATCTCAGGATCTTCTCTTGAATTATCGCGGGGCATGGTTACCCCATCTGGTCGAGGTCTACTTTACGCGGACCTATCTCTTCGTACTAAACCGCTCTTACCTCATTCACGGCAATATCGGTCAAGTCGAGGTCCTCCAAGTATTCGCCTTCCCAGACATCGATTCAGATCCCGGGCCGAGCCGCGACTCGGCTTCGGACGGCCTCGCGGACTCAGACACCATCAGTTCTATCGTCTACGAACTCCGTCTCACCCACGAGATACTCACGCGCGACACGAGATCAATGTGGCTAACCCCCATCCGCGACGCCTTCGTAGACCCGATCACGACATCGACGACGCTCCGGTTCATGCACACGTTTGCACCTTTCCAACCCACGCGCGAGTCCCGCGTCCAACTCGTGTGCACCGACTATACCCTCCCTCTACCCAGTCCCGGTCCTACCCGCTTCATCGCCGCGAACGAAGAGCTCAAAAATAGAAGCAGAAGTTATAGCATTCATAATCTGATCCATGACACGCTCAACGTGATCGTCCGCAGCACCGAGGAGGTCCTCCCGATCACCATTGTGTCGCATGACGTGTTTTCCGTGCGGGGGGTGTGGAACGGGAACTTGCTCGACGTCTCCGAGGACGGGTTCGTGAGGGGCTTGTGTATGGTCGGGTTTTATGCAGACGGATCGGTGACCCCTAATATTCCGATGGTGTACAAGTTTACAGTGGATGCCACGGGTGAGCGGTGTGTTGCCGTCGTCGGGGATCCGTCTCCGCCGTGGGCAGAGTTGGAGCCGGCCCGTCACTACGAGTACACGATGGACGGGATGAGGGGCAGGCTGTGGCATACAAAGGGGGACGTGCTGCAGATGGATTCGTCGGGACAGCCTGTGGATAAGGACGTGCTCGCCGTCGTCGCCGACTTCAAGTAGGCAGTCCTAGGTGTCGATGCGGACATTAAGTAAAGTAAAGCAAGTACATGTCCGATTAGCATAGCGATGACATGACTGCAGTTCAAGATGATGCAACGACTAGGCATGTCCGTGTCTACACTGTTGTGCCTAGTTGCATAACCCCTACAAGCCCCCCTTCCCAGTCTATCCTGCCCGGGTGATTAGACCAGGGGTCTAAAGGTGTGTCAACAAGAAGAAGAGCGGAGCAAGTAAGAAGAGGCACACATCCTGACAAAATGGCGGAGAGCTGCGTGGAAATGATTTTCACCCGCAAGCAAAACGCTACTGTCACCAACATTTGGGCAAACACAACGCAACTCACAAAGGAAAACCTACATTGGGAAGAGTATTCACCGCCTACATCGGACGCTCAAATGAGCATGAGCTGTAGATGCACGACGAGAACGGCGTACCAGGGTGTCACGCTCCTTGGGCGCTCTGCAGATAAACGGACCAGAGGCAATGAAATCGCCATTTGGGGAGTAGGCGACGCAAAGCATGTTCCGTGGAAACGAGTACCGCGCCACCTCCCGTGCATTCTCCAATTCCCATACATACACCATATTTCCCCTTACGCTGGCTAGAAAATGGCCATCAGGAGAGACCGACATGCAAATGTATGGCCACAAGTGTGGCGCGGTGATGCCAGGTGCGCGATCGCGCCAGCTCCGTACTTGCGCCCCAGTGCGAGCGTCGTACATCATGAGTTGCCCACAAGCGAGATTGTTGGCGATGACGTGTGATCCGTCCTTGGTCCACTCCAACGAATGCGCTCGGTGCTTGATCTCGAGCGATGGTCGGGTGGTAGCCAAATCCCATATTTGAATGCAAACGCCGCATGCTGCGAGCCGCGTGTCGTCCGGGGAGAATCGCGTGCATCGGGTATTCCCCTTCCAAGGTTCGAGCACGCACACGCAGCTCCCGTCGGCAACGTTCCGCACCTCCAAACTGTCCGACATGTACTCCCTCTCGACCGCATACGCCAACAAGCGCGTATCACTACTGGAATGAACGACACACAGACAACGACTCATGGCGGGCTTGTCAAACGTGTGTTCGATCCGCCGCGAGTTGGTGTCCCAGAGCAAGACTTGACCGCCGTCTCTGTACGTGCCGCCCGTGGCAAACTTTTTGCCGTCGGTGGAGACGGAGACGGTGGTGAAGTTGGTGAAGAAACCGCCCCGGATGGCTTCGCCTTCGCGGGTTTTCTCCTTGACGTTCCAGATCTGCAATCCTGAACCAACGACGGCGATCAATCTGGAGCCATCGGGCCAGAAAGCGAGGCAAGGAATGGAAGCTTTCTGCTCAGGGATTAGTTCTTCGGGTTGGTATTCTGTAGACTCGGAGGATGGCATGGATGGCATGAGGTCGGGAGAGAGATGCATGATCAGTCAGTTTCAAGTGAAGTTGCATCGGATGTGGTTGGGTACCGCCACCCACAAATTACATCATAATCCTCGCTCACCATAGTTTGGACCATCCTTAATGCCACACGCCAGTGAAAAAAAGACATTATCTTGACTATATTGCAAGCCAATCAAATGGGTATAACATCGCCAACTGAACCACCAAATTCAAAGTTACGCAAAAGGACTGATGATTTTAAACGAGCGACCAGTATCACCACGGCCACCTTACATCCCTCACAAGTTGGAGTTGATATTGCTGCAACGCGTGTCGACCAAAGTGAACTAATTCCTGCGTGTGAGCAATACCATACAATGTTGAGTGAGATAAATAAAAACGCACGCCGTCCCCTCCAATGTTTGAACAACAAACGTTTTGTTGGTTCGCACTGCAACCGCTACTAGCGATATTGAAGAGCGAGCAGTTCTCACTCAAGAGGTTGCTAATCACTGCAGCAGCGCCGAGCAGGCCCTCTCCATGTGCATGAGCAGCGCCATTTGCAAACTGTGAAAAGAAAGGGAGTTTCCATCAGTCCATGACTTCATGTTGACAAAAGCAAGGCCAAAACTCACGAAACTGTCAGAGCAGCAATATTGAGTGCCACCATTGCATTGAGGAGTACGCGCCTCGATGCGACCGGCAGAGACGAAGAGAGCGAGAGAAAGAAGGGCGAAGACACGAGCGAGCATGGTGATTTTTTTGAGAGAGAGAGGTTGTTGTGTAGTAAAGCACAAGAGAGTAGACGAACTTGTAAACTGAGGTTCAGCCGTGAACTGACTGGCTTTTTATACCTCGATGGAATGCGACCCTATCCTCGCTTCGACACAATCCGTTGAAGCCCATGCCAAACAAAAAAAAAAGACGGCCATCGCGTCAGACGCCGCACGACGTCGGGTAGTTCTGCGGCGGTTGTGACTTTGACTTCCCTTGAACAACTTGATGGATTGCATCTTGGCTGCCGGGAAAGTAATTGCGTTGGCTTGCCATTACGTTCCTGCCAGCTGAAATGCAATCCATTAAGGCGTACCTACTTGGGTCCCCCCTCACGAAGGGTTAGATGGGCAGACCACGCATTAAGCTAGCCTATCAGCGGCTAACGCACTCTAAATCTAAGGGATCAAAGAGCATTGTTGTATGGACGCGGAGGATAGACCTTTACCTGAACACCATCATACTCTTCAAATCAGTAGCGATATTTGTTGACAGGAGTCTGACAGAAACCTCCGAGTCGAGGTCCTTGATTCTGAAACAAGTTTCGGGTGTCTGTCATATTTTGCGGTGTCGACGTGGCTGTTCATGTCAGTAACTTCGCTCGAAAGAGGGTAGGGCTTAGCAGTCCGAGTCGGCCACTGGATATTCCAGTCTCTAGAGGTAATGCAATGAACTGTTTAGTGTGCGAAATTTGTTATTTCTCTGGTTCACACTTGCCTACTATGCCTCCTGGTAGACTGTAATGTCGAGCCTCTTGGTGAACATGTTCGTGCGGATACGTTCAACGTCACAAAGAGTTACGTAACCAAATAGGTCGAAAGTTGTTGTGAACGCCGACAAGGTCACCGTGACAGTTGGAATTGTCATTTGCTGATGCACGCAGTTGATTTTGCAGGTCGTTCCTACTCTCAGGTTCTGCGCGGATCTAACGAATGATACTAATCGCTCAGGTACCACATCCAACTTCAAAGAGGTCGGGGTCAACGAAAGTCTCTGAAAAACGCAATGTTGGGCCGACCAAAGATTGGGCCGGAGGTCTGGAACTCACTCATTAGAGTACTGGCAACCCTAACCTGCACGCCCAGCAACGACCCTCGGGGACGTAACGACGTGTCCATTCCTCGCCCATCGCCTACGAGGTTTCTTTTGTGACAAGCGCATAATTCGAACCAGCAGTTTGCTGGCCAATGTCAAATTTCGCGTTCAAAGACAACGCCGTTTAAACATGAACGTTTGAACCCGCATCAGCGATGGCCCTGCAAGACGTCGGTTCAGAATGGCATATCCAATACTTGGCCGCCATCAACCTACGACAGGTTTCTGATCCGGGCGGCAGGAATCCGAGCCAGAAGCCGCTCGCCGATGTCAATTTTCCCAAACAGAACTGAAGTGCCTGACAAGCGAGTCCGCCGAAGATCTGCAAAAAAAATACCCAAGATATGACTCGTTCAAGGTGTTCAGAAGGATGGCGGAATGCTTTGTCGCATCATCCTACGCTCAGAAAACGAGCGCCAGTAGCTCCACGCAGCCCACCAAGTATTGCGGACAGGGTTCATTCGTGAGGCGTGTCCTGCTTCCATCCATTTTCTGGGGCTGTCGCATTACCTATCAAGCTGTTGGCCCAAGCGTGAGTACCAAAGCACGCGCAAACAGCGAGGACGTGATCGAGGCCTCCCGAGCGAGATGCCACGTCGGCCAAGCCTTGTGTGTTTGCCTACTCCTATCATTGTGTTCGACCTCCCATCCCGTCGCTCTTTGAGGACATCGAGATAGAAGAAGAAATTGTTAGCATGTTGCATACGTCCACGCTCGATCCTGACGTCCTGGAGTTGTACTGCCGTCTCGACGATCTCCTCGTACCGAAAGTTGAATGAAACCTGCATCCGCACTCTTACCCATCCCCGCCTAGCATCTAGTACACCCAAGCCATGTTAATTGTGTGGATACACTTGCCTATGGAATGGTGAAAATCCAAGCAAGAAAAGCTCAGACGGACCCAATCAATTTATCTCATTAACGGTTGGTCAGAGTGGTGTGTTTTTAGAGGGCCACCACCATCACCGAACCGTTAAAGGGAATGAAGGACACTGATTCCTCCTTCTCCAAACCTGAATCGTCGTCTCCCGCGGCCCCGGTATACATATAGTCCTAATAGACAGTCACACGTACAGACAACGTCAAGAGTGCGTACGGAGCTAATGTTGCTTGTGCTCATACAGTCCAGGGGTCGATAATCGATCTGCCAGTGGCCATGGGCCTTCCTTCGACATCTTGGCGTGTTGATCCGTCCGGACTATAAAAGCCTACGAGGAGTCACGGACCGTGGTGCCAACCGCTAATGTTACTCTAACCTCAAGGACCTTGTCAAGGACTATGCGCACCAAGGATGGCCCATCGCTTTGCGACTTCAATGTCCGAACTAACGGGTCAAGCCTCAAGGATGATGTGGTAGGACGTTGACAGAAATTTAACATTGTCCATCTTTATCAGAGATGACGCTGTACAGGCTGCACCCCGTCGCTACTCGACACTTCATCCTCTTCCTTGGCTCCGTTCCACAAAACATTCGGCCTAGGTTAGAAATATATTTCGATTTCAACGCAGTCTCGCAGATGCGCAGAGACCTCCTAACACTATTAACGTATTTGTATTAGCCCATGATCTTACATAAACAGAACCGGGGCAGCAACTCACAGATGTGCCGTTCCCGCAGCAGTTCCCGGTTGAGTGGCAGACTGCACGCCCCTCGATGGGGGAGGCAGAGGCAGTGAACGCGAGAGCAAGGAGGGCGAATACGTAAACAAACATGTTGGTTTGCTTTGAAAGAGACATGGTTGTGTAGTGCACAAGAGGGCGAATGCAACGAGGTAGTAGTGGGGGTTCAAGCTCTCTGGTGGCTTCTTATACCTCAACGCAATGGCTCTCGCCAAAAAAAAAGGGGGGAATATACCTATTACCCGAACTTCGGATTACCCAGCTCACTTGCTGATGGAAACGTTCCATGTGGGCGACTGCCACGATATACATGAAACGTCTCTACAAATGAGCTGTTTTCAGGGGATGCAACCGTACGCCTGAATCCCCTCAGTCAAAACCATCGTGTTTCGTCATCCCGCCGTCACAACCATGTACCCGTGAGGCAACCACCGCGTGCCTTGGGACAGACATTTATCATTTGTTTCATTTAGACGTTCTGTCACCGAAGATCCTGATCAGTGACTGACCTGGGAGGCTACTCGTTCGTCAGCTCATTCACAACCACTATCACGGCAGCTTCGGCGACCCCACCAAAGTAAGGAGTGCTACTGCATGGACGATGATCGATGAGGGTGGACCTTACCAAGTTACGAGCTCAGCAGTGACGATCATCGTCGACAAGAATCTAACAGAAGACATCCGAGTTGAGGTGCTCCGGGCTGTACGCATCAGAGTCAGACACGTTTGAGGTGTCTGCAATATTTTGCGACGTGGCTATAGTCGATGATTGCATGGAGACGGGGTGTCCAGTAGCTAGGGTCGATACCGGCCGATAGCCATCAAGGATTCTACTTGGAAGGATCGCGCTGAGCTGGTTAGCATGATACGTACTTGGCTATTGCAATGACCACAAGTTCGCGTCAATACATCCGTTTCAGGTTATAACCCAAGAGACTATCACCTTGCTTGCAAGTTCTCTGCCGCCGAACCTTGCGCCCTTGACGTTCGATTATGCTGTCACGTCCGTTCGAGGTTGCAAGAGAAGCCTGCTCACACTGCGCCCAAGGCTCGAAGGATGGAGTGGCCAGAAGGATTCAAGTTGGCACTGCCACTACATGCGTACCTTTCTTTCGCGCCACCTCCGAGTCCCGCACCTCTGTCACTGCTCGTCATGCACGGCTCACGAGCGCCGTTCAAAGATTCACCCGCTGCCTCAAACTCGAACTTGAAACCCAAAAGCGGCTGAGTCCGTCGCCTGCTACAAGCAACACAAACGTATCTCCCTCTTCGCGTTTACGCTCATCCTGATTCCCGTTTTCACTCTCCCTGTTCGCCATTGTCGTACTATAGAGACGTGTTCTCCCCCCAACACCTCCGAGTCGGCGTCCTACCTCGACCCGTTCACGCGAGACGACCCCAAGCCACCGCAGGTACACTGATACGAAGCAATTGGTGGGTACCGTCTGCCGTGGCTTCTGTATGGACATTGACGCGACCACCTCACTAGCAACCCCGCCAACGGTCCGCACCCCCCGCCTATACGCATTCCTCACTATCATCGACGCCTTGCGCGATACAGCGCACGAAGAAGTGCTCCAGCACGCGCTGGGTGTCGAAATCGACTAGCATTGCCTCAAACACGATGGCGGCGCGGGTATGACACGGCGAGGATACGAGGGCGTTGAGAGCGTTAGCATTGGCGGTCGAAGGGGCTGTGAGAGGCGGGCGGGAGGACACTGTGATTGAGTCCGAGTAAGTTTATGATTGATGTCGAGAGGGTGTGTCCCTGAAAGCCGCATTACCCAAAGTCGACGCGCATGCTCACAGACTCGCCCCAAACTGAACCATCCAAAGGCAGCAGTAGCTCATCGAAGGGGCTTCCCTTATCAGGCGGAATCTTCCTCGGCCTCGGCCAGGTCAATTTCTTTTTTACACTTGTTTGCATTTCAGCCGGGCAAGGTCCGAGACTGCGCCCTCGGTGATGTCGTGAAGCTGACAGAACGTGTACACGATTCGGGCCAAGGATCCCATGGCAATTGTTGACTCATTTGGGGACAGACACGTGAGCGGGTATTCGATGATTGGCCAGTGTGATTTCCCTCCCTTGTCCTGTTACTGATTCCGTAATGTCCAGCAGCTCGAATATTAACATGAATGACCTGCATATCCACGCCTTGAGTGCAACAAGATGCCCGAGCCGCGAGCCGACACCACCTTGTACTTGTGATGAAAACCCCGCGGTGGCTCCATTGCACTCGGCATTCGGCGCACGCTATTTTTTCACTGATCTCCGGGCTGGGAACGAGGATCCTCGGTGTCACAAGCTCCTCTCCTCTCACTCGGAATCCTCTCCCTTGCTGACATGTGTAAGAACAGCGCCGTCGTCACGTTCTCACTACTACCTGTGAACACCGCAGTTCAAATTGGACACGGTATGTACTCCAATTGCTTCCGCGCCGGAATCTTTTCCGATGGCTTCCAATATGCCAAGCAAAATGAAATGCTTCCGTTCCCACAGATGCTAACGCTTTGCGAGGAGAGAAAGGATGAGCCCTGTGTGTGCCTTTGTCTAAATGAACGACCCAACGACCAAGATGAAAGACATGGTAGCAGCTTTCTATTGCCAACCATCGCGAGAGCAAACAGTGCATATGAGTCGACTAACTACACTAGAGAACAACATGCTCGTGCCTGGTTCACACGCGCACCGCACGGTAATCTCCCCTGGCAAAGACAGGACTTAAAATAGCAGACCTGTTCGAAAACATCGCGGTGGATGCAAAAAATGTGGGTAATAAGGTAATTGTAAGTTGTAATCGGTGTCCACGCGGTATCCGGTGCCATAAGGTGACCTGTGCGATCAGTCCAACAATGTAGTAACATATACAATCATGAGGAATCAGGACTCGGCGTCTCAATCACCTCACCCTCTGCACTGACTTCAACAACTCCGATTTCGACCACCGGTAATTCAGTCTCGTGACCGTGGCCGTGATGTTTATGTGATGGATTGGGCATCGTGATGAGGACTGCAATACGTACTGCGGGCCTGGGCGCTGTTGTCGGAGATGAGGATGACGACAGTGCTTGATCTGGCATCGGCGACACAGTCGTAGGCTGTGGTGATGGCGGTGATCGTCTCCTTGCAAAAGGGCGCATGAACCGGGCAGGGCGCGAAAGCGGCTCCACGGGATTCTCCGCGGAGCTTGCTGTGGGCCCCTGAGGTGATGGCGTCGGCAGGTTAATATAAGCGACATGGAAAGGCTAGGGACCGAACAGTCAACGGTGATGCTCAACACAGCATGGAATCGCCCTACCATTATGTCACCCCAGCTGCTCTTTTCATTCTCCTCAGATGGGGTATTGTCTTTGGGTTTTAGCCAGGCTTCCCACAGCTTCGGCTTCTGGCCGAAATCTCGTCTTCTTCTGCCTGATGTGGAATTGAGGCGGTCTGGCATCCATGTTCCTGTTCGGATGGCTTCCTCGACCATGCGCTGGTGACGCCGGCGGAGGATTAGGCTCCGGACGACGATGGCAGATGATACAGCGAGGAGAAGGACGAGGGTGGCTACAAGGGCCGTGAATGATACGTTCATGGGCATGGAAAGGGGGCCAGTAAAAGAATTGGGAGAAGAAGACATGACGAAGCGTATCAGTGGAGGAAGGACGTCAGTGGCAGGTAGTGGTAGTCTGGAGAGATTAAAGAGCAGTGTACTGACCAAGAAAAGTGTATACTGTGGGCGGTGTGGCGGCCGTGCGTGTGGCGGACATATGGATACAAAGGATCCGACCAGGGCGAAAGCATCCAGGTGAATCGCACAGAGGCGTAAGAATGGGAGTGTGGGTCGGAGGGTTGGGAGACCGTAGAGGGTCCGATGTCATATAAAAGGTGCCAGAGACAGAGATGGAACAGGGGGTGAGAGCACACGATCCAGTCAGTGTGAAAATTGAATGAACCAGGAAAGGTGCTCACGATACAGGGTGGCATTTGCCGTGGGGCTGGGCGATCCCTGGTTAGAAGACGAGTTGGCCGATGAACTTGGGAAGGGAGGAAACTGAGAAGAGGTTCCGGTTGGCGTGGATTGGGTCGATACAGAGGAAGACATTGGGACGGCCAGAGGGGGGACGAGCAAAAGCGCGCGAGCTACGTTGACTGCCTATTAATATGTGGATTTCTGAAGGTATATAAATACGACTGTAAAATTGGATAAGAATCAGGAATGGGAACTAGAGTTCCAAAAAGAACTCAGCGTTGTCGCCGGCGATGGATGGGTATGAGAGACTTTAAAGGACTCCCAGCGTCCGTTGCGTGGCTCAAGTGTGGGGGCCATGGCTGTGATCAATATTAATACATCCACATTCGTAACCCTAACCTCATAGCCGATCAGATTCCGTCGGAGCACGAAACTCTGGTGTACTTAGTAAGTCAACCGAGCTTCGTATGTTCCTCGAATGCCATCTGCTGGCTTGGTTTATCCGAGTCGAGGCTGTGGATCCCGCTGGAACCATTGACATCCATCATGCCACGTGGCCGGGATCATGCCATCCTGTGCCCTTATTTTCTGGTGGGCGGCATTTTTCATCATGATCACCTTGAAACACGACTCTACAGCATTTGCCGCAGCACTCACATGACAAAGGCATCATCCAATGATGATCGAAGTCTTAGTAAATTTAGCACTGGTCCTAGGACATATGCTTCCGACGGGACGTGACATGGATACCGGTGTCAAATTTGTATTGATATGCCAGAGCTGTCGACTCCAGAGCGCGGTCATCGGTCACGGTATTGCTACTTCAACCGACCTCGCCCAACATACTATGTTGCATACTCGGAACAAACGGTTACGAGGGCCTCGGGCAATGGAAACTTTCGCTGCAGGAAATCTACGCCAGTGCACCAAATTGCATCAGCTTGCTGTTGTGCTTGCGGTACGATTCCGGGTATTTGAGGAGATTAATACCTTGAGGACGCCATAAGTACAGATTCATTGGGAAGCGTTGTTAATCCATTCCGCTGTGGAGGTCTCGCATATCCTACCCCGAGCAGAAAACCTTCAACGATGACGAAGGGATCCCGAGTACTTGGTGCGGCGGTCCTTTCCGGCCTAGCACACTCCTCAGATAGACAAGTGATTCGGGCAGTACCATCGTCGTACCATAGGCGTGTTGTCGACATGGACCTTGTTGTCGACTTATACAAGCCAATAGAAATAATAATCTAATGGATGATTCGTCGGGACAGAAAATATAGAAATGCCGACCAAACCAGACAATCAAAGACCTTGCTTGCAAGGCAATGTAACAAACTTTAACTTCCCAGCAGTGCGCAGCTGAGATTGTGGTCTTGTGTCACGTCGTTTGTACATCGTCGCACCGTGACCGCGGCTTTCGAGGGAAAAAAGATCTGTTCCCAGAGCCGTGGCAGTGCTGACCATCGGATGCAAGAGCGTGTATTGCACCAAAGTAACCTACTCGACCACATGGATACCTAGGACTCCTTTGATAACGCGAAAGACTCGCGCGCCTTCTGATGGATGAAGGCAGGACAAGTCAAAATGCTCCGTACGATGGTTCCGCCAACTCAGAGTCTATGACGGACCAACGTGTGCCAATGATTACGAGTACGCAAATTTTTCGGCATTATGCTGGATTGGATTGTCGTTCATAACTATTTTTCGCTTCTGACAGAATTGAAGGCAATAGATATCGCCACTGGTTTCAGGCGAATACCTGCCGGATTCTATGTCATCCGAGTCGTGCTTGCCGGAAATGAGTCTCGAACATCTATCAAACCTGCCTGGTTGGATGGGCGAACAACGGTGTGTGAGTGGACAGATCATGTCTAGACAATCTCCCGTCCACAGACAATTTACGCAGGCTGGATGAAGAGGTCAACGTTCGAC